>BMAO01038828.1:0-57607 GCA_019973975.1 Trichonephila clavata | reverse complement strand
AGTCAGTCAGTGAATGAGTCGCTTTTCTCCTTTATATATATAGACTCGCTGACCCGGAAAGGCGTTGCTGTGGCTTTGTCAATACGTCGATATAATATTTTAAGCTATACAATGCAGTCAAATTCATCTTCGTTTACAATTTCAGAGAGTTGAAATTATGTATAAAGCAACAATTTTAATTTTACATTTCAATCATCTCCTACTTGAGTATAGTACAATGCAAGAATTACTGACGAAGTTGTTAAGAAACTACATATGAAAATTTATTTTTATAAATGTGGTGAATAACGTTGATTTTTACAATTCTTTTCGTTTTAAAATATAACAATAAATAATTTTAATATAACCCTTCTCACTATTCGGTACACAATATTTTTCGGTAACTTTTGCTAACTCAAATAGATTCAACGGTTTCCCCACACGTGAGAATGCAACATATAGTTGCCCATTCGAGAAACATGGATTTTCTCCAAGCATTAAATGACAATATTTGGCTTTCAGATTCACTTATGGTCATCGCGAAAACTAAAAGAATAAGGAAGTGAAGGTTTTTGAATGGTATTGGAGATTCTGACAATATCAGTGGAAACAGAACCGATTTTTCTTTAAAATTAACATTCAAATTGTTTACTTGAAAAAGTTTCCCGGTAATTCTTTTGATGATCAAAAGTGTAGTGTTGCATAACCTAGATGAAATTAAATTACGCAGGAGAATAACCATTAAACCAATCTTTAACCGAAGATTGTATGTTGGCATTCCTGATGTATCTACAGAACTCAACAACTGAGAAAATTTATGGTTTTATTTTCATCAACAGTAGTGTCGATTGATTAAAAAGGCATATCAGCTGGACACAACTCTATCTAGAAATTTATTTCGCTAAAATACAACATTTTTTAATTATCTAGATAATTATACAGTACATCCTGGAAAACACTTTAAATCAGTTCCTTTTTATCTGAACAAAAGTACAGAAATTGTCTGGCTATTTCATAAATTACGTATTAGGATGCAGTTCTACTTCACCGTTTTCAATATCCAGGGTGAGTGAGTGAATATTAACGTCGCTACACGACGGCTTTTGGCGACGCTCCGCGTAATTTTGTAAAATGGTCAAGTGAAGCGGACGACACCTGAGCTGAAACCCAAACTCCTAACTACCACACCACACCAAAGGGAGGACGTTTGAGCCTTCGACAGATTTAACGTGCACCTCACCCCTACACGGTGGGTCTTCAGTGGTACTGAGATCGAACTCATGACTCGCTAGCCATGTTCCGATGCCTAGACCACTCGGCTAACACGGTCACTTCCAATGTCCAGCAGTTGATTAGAAAATATTTGCTCCTATTGATCATCCTGCAAATGTACTCGCGAGTTTAGGGTCAATCGAAGTGATTCCTCGTATCTCCCTAAATATGATTTTTTTTAAACATGCTTTAATCTGGTGTGCAAAAGTAGTGCGAGGAATGGCTGGTAATGTCTGTCGGAAATCACCAGACAGTAGAAGGACAGCACCATCAGGAATATTTTTCTGTTGCTGCATAAATCTAGCAAATTTCTTTTTAATGCTTTGAATGAATGTTTATGGGCCACGGTACACTTATCCCTGATTATAATTGAACTCCTTAGCAATTTTGTAGCCAATCTGTTTTTTTTCTTCAATGGTTCGCCTTGCATATGGTTTCTTGAGAATACCTAATGGCAGTTTGTCCACCATCCAACAAAGTGTCAACAATGCCTGAAGATGCCATAGTCAGTGCAATTTCCTACTGCAATCGTATTTTCGCAAGGCTGTGCCTGCAAGTTTAGTTGCTATAATGAATGAAAACACGGATACGGGACTCGAACGCAAAGCCATTCGACCTCATTCTAGCAATACCCAGAAAAGTCACGGAAGCTTTTGAAATTCCGAATCCAGACTCCCGTTTCCCACCCCCCAGAGGCACTCGGTGCCCTCTTTTGACACTCCTACTCCTGTCAGTCCCTGAAGTGGGACATTAAGGTTGTCCGGCATAATATGGCAAAGTTACGGGAGTTTCGAAAATCCTATTTCAGGTTCCTTGTTCCCCACCCAGAAAAACACCAGGAAAGCCTTTCTCACACTTTAATTTTAAAGCAAGCCCCTGCCACGGTTCATGTAAAATATCTGGCATTTGACGTATTTATGGGATTATCTCCGAGAATATTCGGATCGGCAGGCCCGAAATGCGTCCCAGACCCACTTTTTGAGTCTCTACGTCTGCAAGTTAGGCTTGTGCTACTGTCCACGATTTTTTGGCCTAAGGCACTATCTGGAAAAGTTACAGGAATTTTTAATATTCGAACAAACTTTCGTTCACCATCTCAAATTACACCAGGAACGCACTTTCCCCGAGCCTAGAATTTAATGGTAAACTTCTGCCCCGGTTTACTTAATAGACGGTCGTCCTGAATTATCTGGCAGTTATTTCTCCGATTGAATATCAGATTCAGATTATCCATTTTGAAATACGACAGCGACGATAAGTCCCTGCCGCGGTGTGTTTAAATACGTTCAATTAGCATTACCCGGCAAAGTTACGGTTATTTTTGGAAACTGATTCGAAAATCGGATTCCACACCCTGAAATACGCCGGGCACTTACTTTTCGTGCATTTTGGTTTACAATATCTGCTTCCACAGACACACGAGCACTGCGACATTTTGCGAATTTTCCCTTTTTCCGGATTCTTTACATTTCCGGTAATAAAAAAAATTATGGCTTCATTTACTTAAATAAAAATTATCCTATGTTTTAATTTCCTGTGTTTCATTTCTATTGAAATGTCACACAGTATGCAAAATTATGTTATGATCGGCTGAGTAATTTCCGAGTCCATTGCGGACAAACGCTGTGACACGTATATTTTTTTATATAAAGTTATAGTTGTTGGTTAGTAGTTTTTTTCCTAATTTCAATTTGAGTTTTTATATGTTTTATGTACTGAAAGAATTATTTTCACTGTGCACTAATTACAATTTTTTTGTAATAAAAATGAATAGTTTGTTTTACAAATATGTTAGATAGATTTTATTATCATCTTTTTTGCACGGTTTTTTGGGAAAATATTTAGATTTTTTTTTACCTTAGACACATTTCTAAAAATGTGGAACGCATTCCTAATTTTACCATAGGTTGCAAGCACGGTAATAATATATTGTTATGAAAATCGTTTCAACGGAACATTTTACTTTTAATTGGTTAATATCGAAGAGATTCGTGTCAAAATATCTTAAAGTTAATTGCCAACTATCTTGATTTACAAGCATAACAGAAGCATATCTGGAATTACGTGAAATGTGAAATGTCTTGTATTTGCTTCATTCATCTTCTGTAAACTGTAACACACCTGCTTTTTCATATTTATAAAAAAAAATTTATTCACATTCGGGATTATATGCTTAAATCATTATTCAAAATGGCGCAGTGAAGCAATTTTGACGGCGAAGGACAATCGAAAAATGAAGAAATTTAAGGCCAATCTAATTATGTTTGCTTTTTATATCTACCTGTTTTATTTATTTAAATATTCAATTATCGAATTATATTTGGTGCTAGTTTGATATCTTGAGTCTATGTGCTTAGTTGTTTATGTTCACCAAGATGGGCGATAAGATTACAATATGGTTACCTTGATATTTTTAACATCTGGAATGTAGTTGCCATGGGGATAACGTATATTAAATAATTTTTGGCTTTTTCTCGTGGTAACCTTATTAAATTCAGACGATTTTAATTCCATTTCTTTAACAATTTAATCATTTTTATTGCATTTGTTCTATCTTGCAAAATGAAGCAGTTTTCTTGTTTTATTTTGTGCCATTTTCGAAATGGACACTTCTAATATATTGAGTAATGGGATATTTTTTTGAAGAGAATGGGTGTTTCTATTTTAATTATTGCATCATCCATTTTTTACTTTATTTTACTTTTTATAAATGTTTTTAACGTTCCTTGTTCGATGAAATTCGATGGAGGAACTTGCAGTTTTTTGGAATATTGCACGTTTGCAGTACTTTTTATTTGATACTCATTATATAATATTTAATATACATTTTGTAATTTTTTTTAATAATATAATGTAAAAATACAATTATTTTCGTGATAATCATAATATTCGTTATTTGTAATTGTTTATTAATCATATTTTTTATGATTATTAAATACGTTATTTATATATATAATTATTTATAAGTATTATGTTATTTCTTTATTATGATGTTGTTTATTCATGATTTTTTATTAATTTATAATTATTATATAAAATGAGTATTCTTATGTACGCTTCTTACAATACGATGTGCTTACTCTTTTTTTATAATATTAAATTATATTTATATGATTATTATTAAAACAATTACTGTTAAATCATACTATATGAATATATAATAATTACTATATAATATTATATTAATAGTATATATAATAATTAGTATAAAATTATATAAGATTATTATATATTGCATAATATTAACGTCAGTGAATAATTTTTTAGATTATATTGATATTTACTTTATTAATCTTGGTTATTCTATATCTTTCTACATTCTTCATTCGAAATATATTTTACTGTATCTCAAAAGTTTAACTGTATTAAAATATTTATGACGAATTTCTAATCCCCCCTAAAACTTTGTAAATCATTAAACAACGCCCATTTTTCCTGTTAAGTCAATTGAATTTTACGAAAGTTTAGTTTTAAAAATACTCAGTTAAAACTTTTTATGCTTAACTTTGTTGCAAATGGGCATTAGTGACCCACGAGCTAGTATTAAAGTAATATGAACAAAATTTGATCTAGGCCTCAAAAAGGTTCGACATCCCTGCTACAAATAGAAGGATTAATTTTAAAAAAACTATATATATATGTGCTGTTATTAAAATTTTTTTTATATCAATTCAAGTCACAACACATTCATGTGAGAGTCGGTTTAAAATTTGGGATTAGCCAGATAGTATTTTTTTCCAACTACTGGACAACAAACAAACTGAATTATACACTTTAATACTAATACACGCATATATTGTTAACCATAATAGAAGGAATTAAATAAACTATAGATTAAAAGAGAAAATAACTTGAAATATTTAGAAACGTTTTTACAAAATTCATGAAGTGTACTTACAAATTTGGAAAAAGGGCGGAAGATCTAAGGTTAAATTTTTTTTATATCAAGATCAATTTTTTGGAACAGCGCACTAGACTAACAATAGCAATATGAAATAATCCGAGAAACTAAACTGCTGGTCTAGGAAACGTTGAAGTGGTTTCTGTATTTGGCGCTTTATCTCCAATTCCATGTTTTAGAAATATTTGTAAGATTGAAAACACGTGTTATAATTGGATTACGCATATTATAAAGCTATTAAATTCAGATTAAATGTTTATTTTGGACAGTTCTCAAGTTGCTTTGAAGTCAATCAGAAAATTTATAAATAAAGAAATTTCCTAACCTCTAGTAAGTTGTTACCTAGGTACCTAACTGAGGGCAAAGGACTGATTCGAGCACCATTATGACCAGCGCAGAGACGGCTTTTACACTTTGGAAGGAAACGTTACCTTCCCGTGGTCAAAAATAGATCGGAGCGGGAGGCCGCATTGTATGGGTGGAAAAAAGAAAAGGGGTGAGAAATCGCCAGACTTTGTTTCTCAAGTATTTTATACACAATTATATTTGGGAATGAGGGAAGAAGCATTGATAAATCTGCAGTGATGCGACTGTCCCAATAGGGGATTCATTATGTGGAGTTTCGGCTCAGCTTTCACAATCGTTAGCGATGTAAGAGGAACCTTTGGTTCGAGTAGTGATGTTACATGGGAACAATGGGATTTGAATAGTTCACCTGAAAGGTAATATCGATGAAGATTGGTGTGATAGAGACGGGATAAATCGGCGATTTGATGTAGTGATTCGAGAGGTTTCGGTAATCAAGGATCCGAGAATAGGATAGTCCAAAATGACTATGGTAATCGACCGTCCGAGAATCGGATGATCGGAAACGATTATGGTAATGGAGGAAACGGGAATCATCTGGCTCGAAATGATTTTGCAAATCGAGGATCCAGGAAGAGACTTTTGAAATTCTCATGCCCTCAACCATCGTTGGCGAGATTGGCACATACTTGCAGCTTGGCGACAAAATACGTTTCCGCGCATGCGCTCTGCACCTGTATAACATAGCAGTACTTCGAAAACCAGATAAAATGAAAATTTACAAAGAAATTCTTTTTATCTCAATTGCTGGAATTGTATCCTCACTGTATTGAAAATACGGATAAATCCACATCAGAAAAGATTGTGGAAAGAATAAATCTGGAAAAAAAACGAACAAGAAGCTGTAAAATTTAAAAATCCACTGCTCTGTGGTTTCAAACTCCAATTGGATTGCTTACAACTAAAACCCGTCACCCATCCGGTCTAGTGGTTAGTAACGCTGACTGCTGTGTCACTGGGCATTGGTTCGAATCCCGGTGAGTGATTTTGGGGTTCATTGGCGCGGGAGCCGGTTTCGGCAACAGTGGGCCAAACGTTTTTTTTATGTTACAAAAATTCCAAAAAAAAAAAAAAATCAAAAATATTAGCAAATGTTTATACACGAAGAATGTATAAATAAAAATTAGTTCATTAATATTCCCGCTTATACTTCCTTCTAGTGTGTAAAGATGTAAATAGTTTGGGGGGAATTTCCCCCACCCCCAAGTCCACTAAGCATGATTGAAAATTGTTGCTTCCTGTATCTAGTCGGGGACAACCAAGCGAGTGAGTGAATATTAACGTCGAACTGTCCAGCTACACTAGGGCGTTTGGCGACGGACCTCGTAATTTTGAACAATAATCAAAGGACGAGGATGAAACCTGAGATGGCACCACCGCCCTCTCCTAACTACCACACCACTTAGAGCTTTCGATAGATTTAACGTGCATCGTTCTCCTCCACGGCGGGTCTTCAGTGGTACTGGGCTCGAACTCGTGACATGCCAGCCACGATCCGATATCTTGACCATTAGGCTACCGTGGCCCCCCGCATGATACGCTGGATTATAGGGTAATTGATTTTCAATGTAACTCTTGAAATAATTCCTATTTTTTTATCCCTGTATTTTTTTATAAGTTTATCGATATGATTTCCTTTCTCTCACTGTACATGAAAACATAACTATTTTTACGAATAATGAAATTCAATACCAATTCCTTTTTTATCGGAAAATTTCGTTCTTATTGCAGTTGCACTACTACATTGTTTCCTCTACTTTCACTCATCACGAGATCTCTAGAATTATTAGACCCACAGACTTGAAATTTGATGAGCCTGTTTCTTTTGTTGAGTAGAGACAGTTCAGAAAAAGTTTTTCAAAAATCGACTCCCTAAGAGGGGGTGCGATGGGTTAAGGGATCGAGCAATGTGGATTAAAAAAACCCGTTTTATATCTACTAGATCTACAGAATTAAAATTTGGCAAGCAGGTTTATTTTGTTGAGTGCGGAACGAAATTTGTGGAAATCTACTCAGAAGGGAGTTTTGGGAGTTATTGCGGAGGAGTTACAGATTAAGGTCAGTTATGTTTTTTGAATAGCTCATTGATTCTTAAAAAATGCGTAGTTAAACTCTTCAGCATCACATTTAATTTAACATACAAGTTCTTAGATACATATTACAGCTACACATTTGTCAAATGGAATACATAACAGTATTTTATGTTCTGTATTTTATTACTCTATGCATATCCGCATACGACAAAAATGCTGCAAATCCTTTTATATATAATTTGAGAATGCATGTACATTTACGCATAAACTAAAAAGGTAATGTGGAAACAGTGTACATTATAAGCAAATATACCCTTTCAGCGTGCGGCGAAACTATACAAAAACATCAATAGTGAATTCCCTATCCAATATTATATTTCCTGCTTTCTCATGTTTCTACAATATTTATTTGAGATTTGTTTAAGGGGACTTGGAACCTTTCAAAAGCCGAAAATCGATGAAAATATCGATTTTTCAATTTTTACTTTAAAATGTAGTTTGATGTTTAAATCCGTTTAAATGTTTATAGATGTGTGAGAAATCCCGTGTATTTTTCATGAGAGAGAATTTGAAACCTAAAATTTAGAAGCTGTTCTTGCTTAAATTTAGATTTTAACATCAACTTTTTGTTAACATGTTATTTGTTTTCCTTCATTATAGGTTTTGCTTTCCCCAAATATAAAAAGGCACATTTTCCATTAGAAAACTATTTAGTTTGCATGACATTGTGCTAACTAACAAGTATAAAATTATCTCGTGGAACTCAAGATAATCAACAATAGAATATTCACAATCAGTAGAAAGTATATATATATATATATATATATATATATTAAACGCGTTTTATTATTCTTTTATTTTATTATGTTTAAAAAGTGTTGTAAAATAAAGTTATTATATATGAATAAAATTTTCAGTTTTAATGAATAGGGGGAGGGGCGATGAGCTTTAGATACTTGTAACTTATAAACTTCATAGAGAACGTGAATCCATTTTGCATACATATTTATTTCTTCTAGATTTCTTATTGTGACTCATGGTATGTCTTGTGGAACCCCAGGGTTCCGTGGAACACAGTGGAACCACTGCTTTAGGATGCTTAACCCTCAATGTAATAGTGTCGAATGGGCAGTCAATTTGGAGAAAATAGTAATCGAAATTCATACTATATAATTCGTTTTATACATTGATCAGCTCCATCGATGCAATGGCTTTAGGTGATAGCGCGCCTGCATTTTTTGCGATCGGTCAGGGCTCGAGTCGTGTGGTAGACTTGCTTTTTTCCCAAATAAATAATTTTTCTTTTTAAATATTTTTGTAAAATAATTGTAATAATAAGATATAAACAATTTTACATATTATAAAACTTTTTTTTTATCTGATTATAAAACTTTTTGTAATTATTTTACTTTTTAATTACAAAATACATATATAAAATATAATTTAATATAATATATTTTATAATAAATATTATTTATTAATAATATAATAATAATTAATATTATAATAATAAATTAATATTATAATATATTTGTAAAATATAATCTAAATTAAGCTTGTTTTAAATAAATTTATTTAATTGTAAAAATAATTAAATGATTTGAAAAAAAAAACAAAGCAAGTCGATCGCGTGACTCGAAGTCTGGCAGACCGTGCGGAATGTAGGTGCACTATCACCTATGTCACTGTATCGCTGGAGCTGAACAAAACTTAATTGTATAAAAGCTAATTACGAATTTCGAAGGCTATTTTCTCGGAACTGTTTGTTTGTTTGTTCGGTGCTTTTATAGTGACGGTTCAACACCCTAAAGAAGTACTACTATTACACAAAATCTCATCTCCAAATGAATTTCCTTAGTCGTGCCCTCCACTTCTTAAATAAACAGTTACAGGAGCAACTAAGAAAAGATGCATGATGTAATATTACCACAATGTCCTTAAACGTGTTATTACGGTAGTACAGTACTTGGCTATAAGAGGTTTAGCATTTAGAAGTACCGAAGAAGTTTTTGGTTCCTCCCATAATGGTAATTTTATGGGTGTCCTGGAACTGCTAGCAGAGTTCGATCCATTCGTTCGTTAACATATTGAAGAGCGAGAGCTACGAAAATCGTTAATTTCGTACTTATCAAAAACGATGTATTAGTAAATAATGGATATCATGAGCAAGCAAATCATTAAAACAATTATATACTAAAATAACGTTTACAAAAAGTACTGTGCAATCGTGATGGGTTCAACCTCAAATTTATTGCACAATGACCAATTTGCTATTGTATCACAATATTGTTTTTGGGAAAAGTTTAAGAAAGATGTGTCTCATTAATAAAGATTAGTAGTCGCACTCGATTATACTTATTTAATTATCTACAAGAATTTTTAGCAACAAGTGGAATGCTATTGGATAATTACAGTCATTTGACAACGCTGCCAGTATGTCCAGTTGATATAATAGTGTGCAAGCTCTTCTAAAAGAAAGATAAATAAATTCGCTAATTATGTGCCGTGTGCTGCCCACTCTCTTAGTCTGGTTGGTGCAGAATCAGTTAAGTTGAAACTGAAATAGTGAACTTCTTTGGTTTAGTTTTCTTTTCTACTTCGGTCCGTAGGTGGGAACTTCTAAATAGTGAAATTAAACTTAAATTTACCTTAAAAAGTTTAAGTCAGATCAGATAGTCTTGCCACTGCGATGTTGTTGAAGCCTTAAAAGAAAATTATGGTAATAACATTGTGACGGATGTACACGCGGCTCTACTAACTTCTTGGGGATTCTTTAAGGGAAATAATTATTTCAACGAACTTTTACCGAAGGTAAGAAACGTGGTTATTCAAATTAAGTTTATTATATAAATTCTGTATTCCGCGAGTGGTGGGAGTTAGCGAAGTGAGAATTGAGAGTTAGTGAAGTGAGAATTGAGAGTTAGTGAAGTGAGAATCTAAGTTTATTTAAGTGAGAATTGAAGATTACAAAAGTGAGGATCGCTCGGATGCGAGGTGATCAGGCCAAACTTTAGTGTTCAAGGTCTCAACTATAGGACATTTGAATTACAAGAGTTCAGGTATTGTGCTCATTATTTAAATAGAAGTTAGAGAGTAAATTGTTAGTGCACGTCCGAGTTAAAAACGAGCTTGTATAAGTTATTGTAGAAATTAGTTGGATGTCCGTAAATATTATCCCCATGCTAACTGGTCTCACCTTTGCGCTCTAATTATTGATCAAAACTATCTTAATTGGATTATTATTGTGTATGTGTTGAATATTGTGACATAGAAATATAGATGAACAATGACAAATACTAGACTTACTTATTCATCATTTTTTTCTATCAATACTGATCTCACTAAAGACTTTAAAAGTGATGAGCAAATGAAAGAATTTGCAACACAAGAGTGAAGAAAAGTTTTTTTTTGTAAATTATGTTATTGTTTATAACGTATTTAAATTGTTTGGAAAAAAAACCTTCAGAGAGAGTTACGTATATTTATAGTTTTTCCCAACAAAATTTTTTTAGGAAAATGGCAAAATTTTAAATTATTTAGGGTATTACTAGCCGAGAACCCCAAAAGGTCACGGTCCGGCCTTGTATGCCTTTGTTTATGTGGATAACTCCATCACTTAAGTGGACTCAAGAGTCTCTAGCAAAATAACATTCATTGCTCTTGATACAATCCCGATACAGTTTTCTTGTGGACTGGCGTTTATTAATTACTCATAACTTCTTTTTTACATTGGCATCGGAATTGCAGGGCATGCGCAGTTCAGGCAGCGCAATTGGGATTGCTCAAACACAGTTCATACATACATTACTACAGACACTATAACACACTCTACTCTCTTAATTACACAGATAGCGCTTCGTATGCCTTGAACTGACAGTATATATGCCGTATTTTCCCGCTTTGAATCACACTGCGGCGAAAAGCAATTGCAAGCTCTAGTGAATGGTCATGAATATCTCACTCAGGAATTCTAGGCAGTGAAAAAGAAAGAATGCTATGATCTTTTATACTTTTTTAAAAAAAAAATCTGAACTAGCTACTTACACTAGCTGTTGATCGATTTTGATAAACTCTTCTCACTATTTAAGTTAATAATTTCTGAAAAAAATGTCGAAAAATATATTTTTACCTTAAATTTTGGACGCTTGTGTTACAAGTTAGTTTTAACTCCAAATTTTTATATTATGGTATACAAAAAAAAGAAAGAAAAAAGAAAGAAAGAAAAGAAAAAAATAGCGCACGATTGAAATGTATTATGAACAAATCTTATTATTTATAATACTGCAGGGATTGTGATTGTCTCCCCTCTATTAACAACGAATATAACAATTAAAGTCTCAGTCGATTATACAGTTTCGTTAAAACTGTAATTCACCAAGTATGTCATCCCGGCAAAAATTAAAGCAAGCCATATGAATTTCGATTTGCTTACGAGATAGTAGTGAAAGTGAAATTTTTTAATGTCTTCATGCAGTTCATTGTGGCATCATCAACTACTACATGTTCCAAATAAAAATAAACTTTCATTCAATGTTTCCATGTTTTTCATATTAATTTGTAATTATTGTCTGCTTTCGGTTGTCCTTTTTCAAAAAGTTCCTTGTGTTTTACACTAAACAAGCACATTGCCATCGGGTAATAAAAGAATCTGTGTTTGTTGAGGGGGAAAAGAGAGAGAGAGAACTAATTTTAAGCTAGGTGCGTCACAGAAATCTCAAAACAAATAACACAATCCTGGGTTATTTATACAAGCTATCTCTTCAATAGATAACCTTTTATTATCTATTTCCTCATTTGTTAAGTTGCATTTTACATAACATACCGTTGCTTATGAAATTAAATGAGTAACTTTTTTTATTCGAACAAAAAATGCTACCATCACGATATTTTGATTAAAAATATCTACGTAGTTTAACATTTTGCAACATTCAACGGATTCCGTAGGGGTGTTTTTGTCCCTCGATTAAAATAAATTCATTTTTGTCTAATTTTTATTAGCAATACGAACTACACTTTTATTATAATAAATTCGATCCATTTTTTTATTAAGGAATTTGAATTTTTTTTTGTCTATACTTACAGAATTTATAATATGTTTGACTCAAAAGATATTCTCAATTGAATTCCTGTACTCGTTTCCTTTTATTCTTTCTTTTTTGTAGATTTTTCAAACCTAGTTCTCGTGTATATGTGCGCGCGAGTGTGTGTAAATGTTCAAGCTTTTATTAGCTAAAATGTTTCATCCTTCCAATGTATAGTTATAAAATCATTGAATAAAAAAGAATGACAATTAAAATTCCCTTTCCTGAGAAAATAAAAATATAAGTATATTTTAAAGCTTTAATTAAAATATAATGCAGAAAATATTTTTATTTAATCATTCGTCTATATTTTATTTCCATCAAAATTGCATTTTCTCACCGAATAAATCAAAATGTCTAAGGTAGTTTAAGAAGTCGTTTATGTTTTAGGTAATCGCCTAAGAAAAGGATTATCATTTAAGTCCGTGATGGGCATTAAATCAATCTTGGTCGACCGAAGGACTATCAAGACATTTTATGGTGACCCCCCTGAAAATTAACAGTTATTAATTATGTACCGAAATATTCAAGATTGGCCGGTGCACGACGCGACTCAGTGGATCCGGAACGATCTTTAGAGGCACGGGAAAAGTTGTGTGTCAGCGGAACAAACGGTGCGCCAACCCGCTGCCACGATCTAGCGGTGGAGTTGTAACTATGGCCGATCCTAGGGTGTCGGCCGCCCACGCGCGAAGACCTAATGTGCCGCCCCTGTAGAGAATTTTTCATATTTTTACTAAAACTTCTATATTTAATTACTTATTTTAACACTTGTATATTTAAATGCTTTTTACAATACTTGTATATTTAATTATTTATTACAATACTTGTATATTTAATTACTTATTATAATACTTATATATATATATATATAATTACTTATTAATTGCCTATATATTTAGGTTATATACTCATCTTCCTGTATGAGAGTAAAAAGTAAAACATTAATAAAATTGCAAATAAACTTTGAAAATCAAAATTTTATTTTTTGGCCAGCTAATGGGTTATGATCGTGACAATATCTTTTTAACAAAATAATAAACAAGCAGAAATTTTACCTTTGAAATAAAAATAGACATTTTATAATTAGAAAAGCAAAACGACAGTACTTACGTAGAAGATATAATTTAATAAAAAAAGTACAAAAGAGCAAAATAATCTCGGGAAACGAAAAGTTTTTAAATCAGTCCTTCTACAAAGACTACATAATATAATACTTCTATATTTACTGGCATTATTATGGTGTTCTTAAACAACTGGATCAAATTCGGCCAATATCTAAACGGTTTGTAAAAAATTATAGTTATGTGTCAACTTTTCATACTAGTTCCTCCAAATGCCAAATTTTGACTGGCTAAAAATTGTACTTCTGCAATCAATCTTTCAATGATTGCGCGCCATCGCTTTTTTCTCTCGATCGTATACATTTTGTTGTTCCACGTCAGTAGTACAATTTTTTTCTTGCCTTGTCTTTAATTCGCACCCTGATCTTATACAGTTTACGTGTTTCGGAGTATTTTCATGATTATTATAATAATAAAAAATGCATAATACTTCTCATTCCAATAAAATTTTGTTTTTTAGCTTGATGCAAAAATGTCATTTCGGGATATTTTCGAAAACATTTAAATATTAACACGTGTGTGCAATATTATTTGAAAATTAAGTAATAATAATTCTACTATAAATTTATCTCTTTAAACTAAAAAAGAAAGTAAACATCGAAATAACTAACGTATTATTGACCTAATTCACACACTTTCAATATTTCGAAAGGATTTTTAAGAAATGTCTTTTCGATACTTGGATATATTTATAATTGCAAAATAATATTACTAAATCTCTCTTGAGGTACAAGAAAAAGAGAGAGAAAAAATCATGTAAAACAACGTGTCATATTGACATAACATAATGATTCTGAAAAATGATACATAATTGATGTGATTCAGAAAAAAGTAATAAATTACAATAAACAAGAAAAATAAACCGTATTTTTTTAATACTGGAAACAGTAATGAAGGATGTGCATGTCTCGTTCTGGAAGTGGAAGCTGTCTTATGAAAAAAAAATTTAGCATCAATTAATATATTATTGTGAATTAATCCAAAAAGGAAATTCTACAAACCATATGCTCTCTTAACTATAGCTACGGATACGTATATACAAAACTAGCCGTTACCCACCCGCTATATATATATATATATATATATATATATATATAAAAGTTATATTGATATCTAAGTCCTAGCATTAAGAATTCGATTGTATTGAAAAATATACTTATCCCTGTCACTGTCGCCTCTTGATAAAAAAAAGAGTTGAACTTATCTAATTTGTATTTTCTAAAAAACTCTGAAATCGAAGTATAGAATGATATTTGCACTTTCCTAACCCTTTAATGAAGTGGAGTTTCACAAAACCAATTTTTGGTGGATCTCTACTCCGTAAAATAAACACGCAAGCCAAATTTCAAGTCTAAATCTAACAGAAAAAAATGAAATTTTTACTATCAATACCCTCGTAACACCTTGAGAGTGGTTTTCCAAAATAACCGTTCTTAGTGTATTTCAGTTCAACAAAAGAAAAATGCAAACCAAATTTCATTATTATAGTCCTTGTAGTTCGAAAAAAGGATTTTTTTTCTCAGTACGTCCCAGTATTCCTCTGCTCCCCCAGAAGTTGATTTCTGTAAAATACATTCTTATTGGATCCCTATTCAACAAAAGAAACATGCTTAACAAATTTGAAGTCCGCAGGTCTAACAATTCTGAAACAGGATTTTTTTTTCTATAACTCACCTTGACCCCTCTCAACCCTCCTTGGGGGTCAAATTTTGTTTTACTCTTTGTTAGAGGAACTCTATTCCATGAAAGGAACATGCCAACCAATTTTCAATCAGGTAGATCTAATAGTTTAAAAACGGAAATATTTATAACGGCCCCTTAATTACCCGAAAGGAAACTTGGGGGTTAATTTTCGTGAAACCCATTTTGTAGCGGTTCTGTACTCAATGAAAAGAATCTGCTTACCAAATTTGAAGACTGTACTTCTCCAGTAGTTTTAAAATGGAAGTAATTATCTATAACGCCCTTTAAGCCCCGCAACGCTACTTGGGGGTCGATTTTCCCGAAACGCATTTTGTAACGTATCTCTATCTTATGAGAACAATCTGCTAACCAAACTTCAAGACTGTGCGTTCTAATAGTTTAAAAATTGGAATATTTATTTATATCTCCCCTTACCCCCCCCCCCCACAAAACCGCTTGGGGTCAATTTTCCCCAAAACCCATTTTATAGCGGATATTTACCCCATGAAAGAAACATGCCTACCAATGTTCAAGCAGGTGGGTCAAGTAGTTTGAAAACGAAAATATTTATCTATTACGCCCCTTAATCCTCCCGCAACGCCACTTGAGGGGGGGGCTATTTTCTGAAAATCCATCTTGTAGGAGGAGGTTGACGGGCTGCAATTCGTCGGCCAAGCATATCCCACACATGCTCTATTGGATTCAAGTTCGGTGAATATGCTGGCCAATCCATACGTGTGATATCCTCCAATTGAAGGCATTCGTCTACAATGTTTGCACGGTGAGTAAGGGCGTTGTCATCCATAAACAGAAATTTAGCACCCATGGCGCCCCGAAACAAACGTACATGGTGTTCTCTTTAATGGTGTTCTCTTGGTGGTAACGGGTACCTTGCGCTCTCCATATGAAGGTCCGGCGAGAATCAGACTACAAACTAAACCTGGACTCGTTGGAAAACATCAAACAAGACCACTGTTGCGGTGTTCACAATGCATGCTCTCTACTCCAGGTTAATCGCAGGCGACAGTGAGTTGCGGTAAGGGGAACACATCTGACAGGCTACGAGCATATAGACCAATGTGCCCTAAGCGTCTGTACACGGTCTGCCTTGAAACTGTCGTACCGGTAGCTGAAGAGAGTTGACGAGATAGGTCTGATGCTGTGCTCCGTCTGTTTCTTTTGCAGTAACTGCCAAATACCGGTCCTCATTCGGCGTAGTAACTCGGGGGCGACATGTGCTGTAATATCTACTCACATTACCATTATCTTGGAATCGTTGTCAAAGCCTGGAGATGACACTCTGGGCGATTCCAAGTTCCTCGGATACTTCACGCTGGGTACGTCCACATTCCAGTCGTCCGATAATTCTACAACGTAAGAAATCATCCAAATGTTTCCTTTGTGCCATAACTATGCGGTTATTGCACTGAAAGGCTTTTAAAGCGCTTGTGAACAATTTTACTTCTTTGCCACCATTCCTTATATACCCCTCTCTTACACTCTCGTCATTGTGACGTACTATCAGTGCCATCTGGTGGTTTCCTGTAATTTGCATATTCTTCTTCAAGATGTGTGTGATAATTCTAAATGTGAAATTTTTATTTTAGAGTTCAGTTTCTGTGTGATTCTGAATTATGCTTAATTTATGGACATGGGTGTATTTATCAAATATAAAGACTGTGCGTCTAATAGTTTAAAAATGGAAATAATTATCTATAACGCCTCCTACGCCCCCGCAATGCCCCTTGAGGATCGATTTGCACCAAACTCATATCGTAGCGGATCTCTACTCTATGAAAGGAATCTGCTTACCCAATTTCAAGATTTAAAGTAGTATAAGCGAGGATTCAAGGGAGGTAGTTTAAAAATGGAAACAATTATTTATAACGCCCCTTAACCCCCGTAACGCCCCTTGCGGTTCGAATTTCACAAAATCCGTTCTTAGCGGATCTCTACTCTATGAAAAGAACTTGTCTACCAAATTTCAAGTCTGTAAGTTGAATAGTTCCGGAGATATCGTGATTAGTCAGTCAGTCAGTCAGTCTCTTTTCTCCTTTATATATATAGATAATATAATTGACATTAAAATTAGCTAGTCTTCTTTTAACTCAGTAATCCTTTCAATTAAAATCGTAATGTACTGATGTGAATTTATTTATTGCATAAATATATACGAAAGAGATTTTTTTTTAAAACTAAAAACATATTATTTTTATGGTCCACTTTTTCATGAAGACAATTACAATAAAGTATACTCCTTAATACTTTATCTTAATAGGGTAAAAATATAGTAGTACCTTCCAATAAGGAATCTTGTGTTTGACACAATATGTCCTAGAACCAGAAATTTAAGCCCACCAGACCAGACATTGGGTATTTTGTCATTTAAAGCTAAACAAAGTAGTTTATTTAGAAATGGAAGCCACATTAATCTTGAAATAAATGATATGCAAAACCTTAGTCACGGTTTTTTTTATTTTAAAGTTCATGAAAATAAAAATTCTTGATACAAAACTTTTAATTGCTGTATAAATATTTGAAATGAGCAATAAAATCTTGTACTTAAGTAATTTATTGAAAATATTCCGTTGTACGAATCTTTTTGAAAACCTGTACATTGTGACCACCTAAGCTAGCATTTTTATTTCTTATGTAAATCCAAAGAAAACGCGCCCCCACGAGTCGAAATTGTTTTATTACATATTCTGTTTTGTCTAAATCAAAGCATTGAATAGACAATGTTACAATTTTTTATTTTTCTGTTCCTTTCTACTTTTAAATTTCATTGATTTAATAGGAGAACATTATGTTTAATTTATTTCAAGAGAAACACAAACTTAACTTTGAAATCTTAAAATTTTATAAAAGAGAAATAAACTTTTTTTAGTGTCACTTAAATAGAATGTTCCTTAATAAGAGGTAAATACATAACATCCACATATTCAAAGAGACCGGTAGCAACATTAATTGTGCCTTATTCGGAGGTGTACCTTACAGGTGGTTGTTTTGAATTTGTATATTGTTTTAAGTCTTACAAAATAAAAATTTATTCGAAATAAAAGCATAATTACCTGTAGCTATTTCAAACGATCTAAATGTAAGAGATTGAATTGTGCCAATTTCAACAAGCCATTACTTTCAAAAACGAGTCTGTTGATGGTAGAGATCCCAAGCGTTTACTTTAATTTCAAATAAAATTCAAAACTAAAATGAAACATCTCCTGTGGCTCGATATCTTCCAAAAATTCTTTTTGCCTCTGACCACTTTAAGTTAGCTGACACCAGATATCCTGGGGGTGGAAAGAATGTCCTTTATGACCCACTCGGAATGCGGAGAAAGTTACAGAAGAAAATAAGAAAAAACGTAAAATGTCATGATTTAACGTACACACCGGCCTCGAACCCTTCAAGGTTCAAGAAAATTGACTTTAAACGTATCCATTACAGAATAAGAAAATAAAATACATGAAATGAAATACCAGATTCACATTGCTAGATACAAATATATAACTGGATATTGCAGAGAAAATAAATAAAATACTTATTTAAAAATAAGTTATGTCAGAAATCCAGTGAAATATTTAAATGAGCATGTAAAGGCAACTAATTTTTTGTATAAAGATATTTATAAATTAGAAATTAGAAAAGTGAACAATAACTTTTTAACAAACCATAATTTGTAATTCTACATGACAGCAGAATTCTGAAGAATTGCAATTTGCCGAACGCTGCTATGAACAAATTATTGTTTTGTGCTCATTTGTCACCCTTAACATAGTAATACCATATACAAAAGATAATCATTTGTACCTGTATCCTGAGGTCAGATGCCCATATACTTGCTACAACAATCACCACGGAGTTTAATTTTAATTTTTTTGAAAAAGATATAGTCGTTACAAATTTTACTAGCAGTAGTCGGCATTTCAATTCAATCTATAATAAAACACCAGGCATTTAAATAAGGTACCAGGTTTCCAAAGTATAAATAACAACATTTCAAAAAATATTTTCATACCAATTTTTTCGTAACAGAAAAAGTATTTTTCAAATTCTGTCCAATTGACGGCCCTAAAATTTGCCGCCTCGAACAGAGGTTCAGTTTTCCTAGCCCTAGAGCCACCTCTGCTGTTTACATAGATACAATCGTAAACACGGTAAGGGGCTAAAGGGATTAGATCATATGAAATTACTCTCCAACAAGTAGTCTACAAGTAAGCGAGCAGATATATATAGATCAGGATTAGTTTTTAATTTATTTTTCTTTTATTTCTCTTTTTAGTACTATGTTGTGAATCACTTGATTCGCCTGTTTGATTATATGGCATCTGGTTACAATTAGGATTTTTTTAAAAAAAACACATAAAACTAGCATTTTTTTACATAGTAATAAAGTACCATTAAGTTTCTACATCATAATATTAAATTTAAAACTTCGCTAACATTAACTATGTGAATATTGAAGTGTTTTTCAAACAGGCTTTGTAATGAAATTCATCTACTCAAAAGTCAAAACTTAATACCAAATAAAACTGTAAGAAACTATCTTCTGATAGAGGTATAACTCACTAAAATGGAAAACGAGCATTGCTTATAAGCATTGTAAAATCTTAGGCAAAAATTGCTTCTTTCCCCAATTTTGTTTTCCTAATTGTAAGGTTATTATTAATTAAAACTTTTATTTTCCTCAAATTCATTTTGAATTAAACATTTTTAGATTATTAGATATTTTCGTAAAGCAACTTTCGCAAAAATCGTTTCTGAGACACCTTTATTAAACTACGATCCACAGTGCGCTGCCAGTGCCACTACTGACAACGCCCCCCCCCCTTTTTTTAATGCGGTATTGTCGGTTCAAACACGAATTTTGCTATCAGATTAAGGACGTTTAAAAGAGTAGACATTTGTGGACAATCGGCAAATACACTATGCACAACCATTCTATTTTTCTTAAACTTTGCTGTATTATCGGAAAAACGGGATTTGATTTTTCAATAACTATTCAATATTTAGCATATGTATTCGATTTATCATAAGTTTTATTTTCAAAAATTCTTAAAATATTTTGTTTGATTGATAGAACCATATAAGGCCTGCGGCCGCCTTTTGGCTTGGCCGCCCGCGTAAGGTGCATGCGCTGCACACCTGCTGGGATCGGCCCTGGTCGTAACACCCAATCAGCCGGAGCGCGACGCGAGTCGGAGGATCCGGAACGCTCTTCCGAGGCACGGGAAAAGTCGTGCGTCGGCGGAACTAACGCACCACAAACCCGCCGTTTTGACCAGACGGACAGGACGTGGGTGGAACTCCGCTTGTGACAGAACACGGGACGGCAGCTCGATCGAAAACGCTCTTTCGACAACTATCGACTTCTGTCCCACGCTCGCCCCATACCCAGAAAGCGAAAGGAGATCTGCGGTCGAAACAGACTAAAAATCTTTCTGACTATAACTATAAGCGCTCACTTTAGATGAAAATTTTTGAAGTGAAACTTCTTTGTGGACGGGAGTGAATAAGAAATTTACCCAGTTTTGAGTAACAGTGAAAAAGCGAACGGAAGTAGTGATTCCCATTTCACCCCGAAACGTCGCCATGGTGAGGAGATAGTGAGCAACGTGACCCCCCTCCCCTGAAAAAGTTGGACGTTGCTAAGGAGGAATTGTGCATTAAAAGTATATCGTGCTGCTATGGATAAAAGGCGCTTAGATATTGGTGACATTAAGTGGGTACCCTTGCTACTCTCGTTACGAACTCGCGTGGCGTATTTTAGTAGTTTTTTTATTTTACTATGCATTTTGAATTTTTTCGTAAGAAATCCATCATTTGATATTATTATATTTGTACCTATGTTTTTATTTCTTGCGTTATCCTTTAAACCTGGTCTTAAAAAGTGTAAGTTTATTTAATTGTAGCTATAAAGGTAAGGGCGTTTATTCCGTATTTATTATTAAGTTATAACAATTATTGCAGATCTTTTTCAAATAACACCACACTTACGTCACTGGGTGAACCGCAACACATTGATAATATTAGAAGTAATCCGTACCCTGGAAAAGATATTTCAAGGAATTAAAATAAATTTTCCAGGGCAGATAACTCTCCTCATTTAAGGTACAGAATACAAAGCGTTTAAAAATTTTCACCTTTCTTGCTTAGGATTAAAAATTCGCTTTTACGTCATTAAAACTAAAAAAAATAAAATAAATATTACTTAAGGTAGGTTCACGAAAAAGGATCTGTATAACTAAAAAACACGCTTTTGTACTGTGAATCAAACCAAAAAGTAAAAAAAAATTATTCTTAATATAGAATAAAATGAACAAAAAGAGAGAGAGAGAGAGAGAGAAATAATGTCATTGGGGTAAAAACGTGAGGTGTTCTATATCAATTGTTAAAATTTCTTACTTCTATTCCGAAATGCTGAGTAAGTGTAAAAATATAGTACGAAGCACCCCACTCTTTTACTCCAATGACATTACTTTTATCTCTCTCGTTCCATCATTTTATTCTATATTAAGAATTATTTTCTTACTTTTTATTTGATTCAGTATAATTGAAGATCTAGTTACATGAGCTGTTAGTAATGCAATGGGATTTGAAGTGTCTCAAGTCATCCAAGAAGGTCCGGTATTAATTAACGGCATTTAATTGAAGAAGGATCTGTGACAAAATCTATTCTTGTGATGTTGCTTATAATATTGTGTAAGCATTGCAGTGAGCCACTTAGTTCTCCACGACGTTCTCCCATACAGTGCATATATATTTTTTTACATATAACGCTTATAATTACGCAAAAAAAACTCTACATGCATATTTCCTAAACAGAATATAATTTTTTTTAAATTAAATTCTTTTAAAATTTTTATGAGAAAAAATTTTTTTGAATACAATTTAGACAAAAATTAAATCCCGGAATTAGTTATTTTAATCCCGGCATTTCCGGATTAGAAAAAACACTGGGATCCCGGGGCTACAAACCCTAGTTCTAAAGCATGCGGATGTCCATCCACGACCCATGTGTCTGTTCTTGGGGGTGGGTTGGCGAAACTTTCGTTCCGCCAAGACACGATATTCACCATTATGTAGAAGGATTAAGAAGAGATCTGGACGCACATCTACCTTGTGTTCTGATGGGTTCTGATCATAGTTCTGGGCCCACCGACCATGTGTTCTGATGCACGCGTGACGGTTTACCCATGACCCGTTCACCTGGTCTTGGCGGCGGGTAGGATAAACGTTCGTTCAGCCTAGGCACAAAATTCACCGTGCTGTGGAAAGAATAAGAAGTGTTCTGGACCCACCCACCTTGTAGTCTGATGCACGTGGAACAGTCCTCCACGGCCCGTTGTTACGGTTTTTGCGGTGGGTTGGCCAAACATTCGTTCCGAAGAGGTACGGCATTTACCGTGCTGTGGAAGGATTTAGAACAGAGTTCTGGACCCACTGATCTCTCATTCCAATGACCGCTTGAACAATACACCCATGACTCGTTCATCCGGTCTTGGCGGCATTTTGGCATTCGTTCCGCCAAGGCATTTCATTCACCGTGCTGTGGAAGGAGTCAGAGCAGAGTTCTTGACCCACCGACC
Source organism: Trichonephila clavata (assembly GCA_019973975.1). NCBI lineage: Eukaryota > Metazoa > Arthropoda > Arachnida > Araneae > Nephilidae > Trichonephila > Trichonephila clavata. Next base: position 34,579 of record BMAO01038828.1, on the reverse strand, counting down.
TTGCTTTCTGATGCACTTGGGATATGTTACACCCACGACCCGTCCGTCTGGTCTTGACGGTGGTTGACGAAATGCTCGTTTACCTTCATAACTAAATATGAAATCTTCGTATGATATTTTCATCGCGCGGTATTTTTGTATGCAAAAATCAACGTAAAAACCTTCCACAATTGTGGAGAAAAGTACTTTGTGACACTGACAACTCCTTAAATATTCCGTTTTAGAATCATTGCGGGAGGACCCTTTCCTTCTACATGCTCCTTTTCCTACCTATTTAAAATGTGAGCTTTTATTACAATGTAATCATTACGACATTGTTTTAGTTTTCAGAAAAAGCATGAGTAAAGCATCGAATCGATTGCTATTTTTCCTTATTTCGTAAAAGAAGGAGTCTTCCAGCAACGTTCTGGTTCGCGTTCATTACCTCTACTCTGAACTCACACCACGCCACGTGATAATTGTGTCATCTACTTCCTTAACATTAGAAAGACAATGAATAAATGTTAAAAATGAAAATGCATATTTATTCTATGAGTAAATGGATACATTTTTATAAATAGCTGTTTTTTGTTGTTTATTTACTTATTCTTTGTAAGTATCCAGCTGGCTAAAATTTTTATCTAATGCTGGGAAAAAATACAACTGGCACTCTGATAGTTTGTTTTACAATATAATCAAGAATTTTAAAAATATCTTGTTCGAATTTCTTTTTTTGTTTGTGTTTTATATATAAAAAGTGCAATGTGTACAAAAATTTAAATTTCAAAATATGCTTTTTTTAAAACACACACAAAGAAATTACCCTAAAAAAATTCATTGTCTGAATGCTTTTAGTTTTTCACAGTCTTCCAACTATGTAACGGTGACGAGGATATCACTTCCACACTACGCCACGTATGAGGACAGGTTAGTCTTCTATTTTACAGGCATTAGAACACCGTCCGACAAGTGTTGAATATGTAAATACGCTTGTATTGTATGCAAATAGCTGTATTTTTATAAACAACTGTAATTGTTTTTAAATTTGGAATGTGTATTTAGTGGGCTAAAAACTTTCTCTAGTACAAAAAACACTTATGCTTTGAGGCACTCCAACATTCAACTTTAAATATTCTGAAGTATATATATTTTTTTCGAACACCTTTTTATGGTTTGTGCTTCAGATTTGAAATCTGCAGCGTGTTAGTAAAATAAGCATGATAAATTATTCTTTCCTCTCTTTTTTTATTCTGATTGCTGTTTTTTCTTTTTTATTCAAATATTTAAAACTTATTCCAATGCTCACAATTAAATTCATTTATTTATAATTTTTCGCTCTTGAACTAATACAGCTCAAACAGAACACATTTCAATTTAATTTAAACGCTATATTTTGGTTACCTTTCCTCTTTTTTTCTAATTCGTTCAGAGGAAAGAAACGGAAGAGATCATTGACCTCTTGCACATTCCAAAAGAACATAAATGCCGCGTATTTTTCTTAAATCACTTTTCATTGTAAAAGGATTTTATACTTTCGAAGTACGAAACCGCACGTAAACAAATAATTCTAATTATTACGAATTTTCCTTTTTTTAAGGCTGGTTAAAATATTCTCAATGATTTTATTTTATTTTTTGCTGTATAAATGCAGTGCAAAAATTAGTAATTAACTTTTAGAAGAGTGGGAAATTAAAATAAAATTTAAAAAAAAGTAATTGCTTTTTTTTTTTTTTGCTCTACATAATTTGGAAATAATAATTTGAATCCTTTCTTTTTTTTTTATATAGTTTCAAATTAACGTTTTTCTGCTGAGCGCTGCAGTTGGAAGGCGTACTATAGAAACCGTAGAAAATCAAAAGAGCAGAAGAAACAAATTGCTTTCATACTGAATAAACATACAGGACGAACGATTAGGAATGGATCCCTCTTAGAAACATGCGTCATTTTTTACTTGTTTCTCTTCGGGCCAGTGAAATTCCTGAGTTCATTTTTATTTTTTATGATTCCGATCTAGAGAATGTTCTTAGTGTTAATCGCAAATGTCAAATTACAAAAAATAAATCAATGTTAAACGAAATCGATTTTTTGAATGAATTTCGATATGCAAGATAGGATAGTAATTCTGAAGTCATAAAATTAATATTTCTTTTAAAATAGATTTTACAGTAAACTAAGGTGGCAAAAAAAAAAAAAACACCCCGAAGAACAGACATTTATTTTAAATAATTTCAAGTAGCTTATTTCTGGAATGATCCGTTCCATAGAATATAACAAATAACAATAAATTTTGAAGATTCTTGCAATTTGCGTAACTTCAAAAACAATTTTTTATACTTAATTTTATTTGTGTTAATCTGTGCATTTCTTCCTTACCAACATTCAAAAACTCCTTCTAGGTCCATCGGAAGGAGAGAGAAAAAACAAGTATTAACAGAAACTATGCATAAAATCATATTTGAGAATTCACAAATATTGAGAATTTTTGGTTTATTCATTTGATAAATAATTTTTTCTCTCTCTCTGCAACATGTATAGGATAAATAAATAACCTTTGGGTAGCTGAGAAGGATAAGAAATTTATTTAAAAATAACATTTGTATTCATAAGTTCTTGTATTTTTTTTAAAATTCATCACAACAAATATCTTCTTCCACGAGTTATCTTAATCTATATTTTGATCTCCACATGTTGGTTAGAAGATAGAAAAAGCCGATTCTGCTGTAAAGGCGGCGCAGAGTTGAGCTGTTTCCCTCCTGCTGCTAAGTTGAGTTGTTTCCCTCCTGCTATGGTTTTGGTTTTCAAGTTGATGGGGATCTGAGTTGTTTTTCTCCAACAAAAGTTTTGGTTTTCGAGTTGAGGGGGAGTTGAGTTGTTTTTCTCCTACTGCTAAGTTGAGTTGTTTTTTAAATGTGTAAAAGAAATTTAAGTATAGAATGTTAAAAGTGCTCATGGCGCCACCTATTGGTTAAACTATACACTAATTATTAGATTTAAAAATGGATGAAAAAATAACGCTCAAATAAAAAATAAAAAAAAATCAGAATTCAAACTCGCAGCCTCAGAACAAAATGTCTCCATAGGACAATAATTTTTCAGTTACGCTAACCATTGTCCTATGAAGGCATACAGACCTGAAGAAAACTTATGTTTATAATCTCATGAATTTAATTTTGCAGGCGAAGCAGATGGCGACATTTTCTTAATTAAAATGAAATAAAAAAATATTTCATTTATATTATTTTAATAATTTGTAAATTTTAATTCAGTATAATTATTACACATACACAGTAAAAATGTGACGTAGAATACTCGTAATCAACGTGAACGGTTTACGATTGAACTTGTCTTAGCTTGTCTGATCTTGATTCTACAAGACGGCGACTGAATTCTACGTCAGAAATTATCTCAATGCTTAGAGCGGATGGATACATTGTTGGCTTTAAAAAAGTTTATTTTTATAAATCTGAAAAAAAAATTTTTTTTTTTATATATATGGTTATATTGTTAATTCTTTTCATACTGCTTTCTAGTTTAATTTATGTTGAAATAGTTTCATTTTAAAAGATAAATATCAATATACGTCTTTCAAACAAATTATCTTAGTATGTTAAGCATAACTGATATTTTAAATATATTTTGTATAAAAGTAAGGAAAAATTTATGTTTATGTGTTTAAAGCAAACTCTTTGCCTTTTCCAAAGAGTATAAATTGTATAACTATTCATTGCAATAACCATTTAGTTAAATTATTTTTTTCTTAATTGAATAGAAATAAAAAAAATATTTATTATACATTGCTTTAATAACAAATTGTAAATTTTAATTCGGTATAATGATTACACATACACAGTAAAGATACAAAGTAAATTGTTTATTCAGAAATCAACATCTTGTATTGCGTTTTACATTCCAATCGTATATATATACATTACAGGAGAACAACAAATTATAAAATTGATTTCAGTATAAGGATTACACATGTGCAGTAAAGATACAAAGTTGTTTATTTACAAAAGCAGCATTCCATTTCACATTACAATCTTTTATTTACATTACAAAATTCACATTATTGCGAATTTTTCACATCATTGAATTTTATGTCTTACTGCTCATTGAATAAGTCTAAATTCATCAATGACCAATGTCCATGGGCAAGCGTAGTAATGCCATCATCATTAATAAACCTTTTGTCATCTTTATAGGACAGAGCAAGTTTGTTTTGCTTTATGGAGAGTATTGAATGAAATTTGGATCTAATTAAGTTCATGTCAACATATTTTAATTTTTGATTAAAAAGACAGGCTTTGTAGTCCTCAAATGTTATTTTATTTTTTATAGTTTGTTTTTTAATTCTTTTTAACCGCTTTTCAATCTTATTGTTTGTTTTGTAGGCATACATTTTCGATTTTAATCCTACATATTCTGTCGTAATATTTCCCTTGTTTTCATCCTTCATTTTCCCGATGACTTTTTTGTTAACAAGAGGTAAATTATAAATGTTGTTTTTATCATAATCTGAAGTATCATATAAGTTAATATCATCTTTCATGTCACTATAAAAATCATCAGTTTTTATTTCATATATAAAAGAATCGGTGTCTGTATACATGAGCCTTACTTTCGAGTCATAACGGTGCTTCATGTACTCATAGTGAAAAGAATACATTAGAACTTTTGATATGTCTAAAATTACCCTTCCTACCTGTATTGGTTTCAAAAATTTGATTCTGGTTTTTTTTAGATGGACGGCCATTAAGTTTTCAGAAAATATTGTGCGTCGATTAAAATTTGATTTCGCTATTAACTTTCGAGCTTGCTCTTCTGTTGAGCAAGTCTCAGAAGAAGTGCCACCCTGGCAATCAAAGATTCCTGTCGTAGGAAAAGTGTATGGACCACCCTGGTCTTAGAAGAAGCTCCTCTAAGGAAAAGAGGACGCCCAAAAAAAAAAAGATTACCTCCTGTTTCCGAGCCGAGACGTCAACGGAACCAGAGGGGGAGTCTGTAACGCACGGTATAGTTCCAAGACCGAAATGTAGGTGCCGCCATTACAATATGGGTTTGGACCGGAAGTGTGACTGTACGAAACACTGTTGTTCCGTCAGAGAGAGTTTGGATCTGGACAAGTATGCGTTCCCCATTTCGATGTCCAATCCTGGACTATGTAAACTTTACTTATTTTCTCTAAATGTTTGTCTTGTAATTGTCTAAGTGTCAGTTCTTTGTAACTGTGCTATCTTATGCCATTAAATATATTAATTTACCCGAGATTCTATTAATTACTTTTGGTTACCCCAAGTAATGACGTAAGCGGCAGTTACACAATAACTTTTGATCGAATTCGAATATTGAAAAGCAATACAAATATTCGTGCTCAGCGTTGGATTTTAACTAAGAATATTGAGTTTGGTTAGAATCAGAAGTGGAAATTTTTTCGGTATTCGTGACACACACACACACCCGAGCCAAATATCCGAATAATGTGAAAAATTATAATTGCAATAACTTTTTATCGAATTGTAATTTTGAAAAGCGACACATATATTCGTGATCAGCGTTGGATTTTACATAAGAATTTTGAGTTTGGTTACAATCAGAGATGAAATTTTTTCGGTATACTTGACATCCCCTGAGCCAAATATTGGAAAAATGTGAAGAATAATAACTGCAATAACTTTTGATCGAATTAGAATTTTGAAAAGCGCTGCATATATTCGTGATCAGCGTTGGATTTTACATAAGAATATTAAGTTTAGTTAGAATCGGAGTTGGAATTTTTTTTGGTATTCATGACATCTCTCTCCGAAATTAAATATCGAAAAAATATGAAAAATAATAAGTAAAATAACTTTTGATCTACTTGGAATTTTGAAAAGCGACACATATTTTCGTGATCAGCGTTGGATTTCACATAAGAATATTCAGTTTGGTTAGAATCAGAGTTGGAAATTGTTTCGGTATTCATGACATCTCTCCCAAGCAAATATCGGTAAAATGTGAAAAATAATAATTGCAATAACTATTGATCTAATTGAAAATTTGAAAAGCGCTGCATATATTCGTGATCAGCGTCGGATTTAAATAAGAAAATTCAGTTTGGTTAGAATCAGAGTTGGAAATTTTTTCGGTATTCGTGACACACACACCCGAGCCAAATATCGGAACGGTTGTGAAAGATAATAATTACAATAACTTTTGATAACAATGAAATTTTGAAATGCACTTCATGTATATGTTATCAGCGTTGGATTTTACATAAGAATATTGGGTTTGGTTAGAATGAGAGTTCTAAATTATTTCAGTATTCATGACATCTGCTGAGCCAAATATATTAACACCGGAACGTATGTGAAAAATAATAATTGCAATTACTTTTCATCTAATTGGAATTTTGCAAATCGCTGCATATATTCGTCATCAGCGTCGGATTTTACATAAGAAAATTGAGTTTGGTTAGAATCAGAATTGAAACTTTTTTCGGTATTCATGATATCTCCCGAGCCAAATATCGGAAAATTGTGAAAAATAATAATTGCAAAAAATTTGATCTAATTCGAATTTTGAAAAACGCTACATGTATTCGAGATCAGTGTTGGATTCTACATAAGAACATAAAGTTTGGTTAGAAACAGTGTTGGAAATTGTTTTCGGTATTCATGACGTTTCCCAGGCAAATATCGGAAATTTGTGAAACATATTAATTGCAATTACTTTTGATCTAATTGTAATTTCGAAAAGCGACACATGTATTCGTTATCAGCGTTGGATTTTACATAAGAACATTGAGTTTGGTTAGAATCAGGATTCTAAATCTTTTCAGTATTCGCGTCATCTCCCGAGACAAATATCGCAAAAATATGCAAAATAATAATTGCAATAACTTTTGAACTAATTCTAATTTTGAAAACCGACACATATTTTCCTGTTCAGCGTTGGATATTCAATAAGAATATTGATTTTGATTACAATCAGATTTGGGGAATATTTTTCGGTATTCATGACATCTCCCAAATTAAATATCGAAAAAATGTGAAAAATAATAAGTGCAATAACTTTTGATCCAATTGGAATTTTGAAGAGAGCTAGATATTTTCGTGATCAGCTTTTGATTTTACATCAGAAAATTTAAATTGGTTAGAATCAGAATTCTAAATTTTCTCAGTATTCATGACATCTCCCGAACGAAATTTCGGAAAAATGTGAAAACTATTAATTGCAATAACTTTTGATCTAATTGGAATTTTGAAGAGAGCTACATATTTTCAGGATCAGCGTTGGATTTCACTTAAGAATATACAGTTTGGTTAGAATCAGAGATGGAATTTTTTCGGTATTCATGACATTTCCCAAACCGAAATATAGGAAAAATGTGAAAAATAATAATTGCAATAACTTTTGGTCTAATTGGAATTTTGAAAAGCTACAGGTATGTTCGTGATCAGCGTTGAATTTTACATAAGAATATTGAGTTTGGTTAGAATCAGAATTAAAAATGTTTTCGGTATTCATGATATCTCCCGAACCGAAATATATAAAAAATGTGAAAAATAATGATCGCAATAACTTTTGATCGAATTGGAATTTTGAAGAGAGCTACATATTTTCGTGATCAGCGTTGGATTCCACATAAGAATATTAAGTTTGGTTAGAATCAGAGTTGGAAATTTTTTCGGTATTCATGACATCTCCCAAGCAAATATCGGTAAAATGTGAATAAGAATAATTGCAATAAATTTTGATCTAATTAGAATTTTGAAAAGCGCTGCATATATTCGTGATCAGCGTCGGATTTAAATAAGAAAATTCAGTTTGGTTAGAATCAGAGTTGGAAATTTTTTCGGTATTCGTGACACACCCGAGCCAAATTTCGGAACGGTTGTGAAACATAATAATTACAATAACTTTTGATAAAAATGAAATTTTGAAAAGCACTTCATGTATATGTTATCAGCGTTGGATTTTACATAAGAATATTGGGTTTGGTTATAATGAGAGTTCTAAATTTTTTCAGTATTCATGACATCTGCCGAGCCAAATATTTTAACACCGGAACGTATGTGAAAAATAATAATTGCAATAACTTTTGATGTAATTCGAATTTTCAAAAGCACTACATATATTCGTGATCACCGTTGGATTTTACATAAAAATATTGAGTTTGGTTATAATCAGAATTCAAAATTTTTTGGTATTCATAATATCTTCCGAGCCAAATATCGGAAAATTGTGAAAAATAGTAATTGCAATAACTTTTGAACTAATTCTAATTTTGAAAAGCGACACATATTTTACTGTTCAGCGTTGGATATTCAATAAGAATATTGATTTTGATTAGAATTGAATTTGGAATTTTTTTCGGTATTCATGACATCTCCCAAATTAAAAATCGAAAATATGTGAAAAATAATAAGTGCAATAACTTTTGATCTAATGGAATTTTTTGAAGAGAGCTACACATTTTCGTGATCAGCGTTGGATTTCACATAAGAATATTCAGTTTAATTAGAATCAGAGATGGAAATTTTTTCGGTATTCATGACATTTCCCCAGCAAAATATTTTAACACCGGAACGTATGTGAAAAATAATAATTGCAATACCTTTTGGTCTAATTGGAATTTTGAAAAGCTACAGATATTTTCATGATCAGCGTTGGATTTTACATAAGAATATTGAGTTTGGTTAGAATCAGGATTAAAAATATTTTCGGTATTCATGATATCTCCCGAACGAAGTATAGGAAAAATGTGAAAAATAATAATTGCAATAACTTTTGATCTAATTGTAATTTCGAAAAGCCACACATATATTCGTTATCAGCGTTGGATTTTACATAATATTGTGTTTGGTTAGAATCAGGGTTCTAAATTTTTACAGTATTCGTGACATCTCCCGAGCCAAATATCGGAAATATGTTAAAAATTCTAATTGCAATAACTTTTGATCTAATTCGAATTTCTAATGATCTAATACGAAATCTCGAGAAAACCAAAGCCTATGGAATTCATGGAAGCGGAAACAAAGGTCCTTTTATATTGGAAGGGAGGCGGCCCATCTACATTCGTTGGTGCATGCCATCGAAATTTTTCGAACGGCCGATGAACCGCCACCGGTACCAACCGACCAGTGTTTCCGTTTCTTACATGTGTGTAGAGAGGTTCAACTGATTTTCTCCTTTGTGCTGCTCTTGTCTTTTGGAGTTTTAGTCCGTTTGACTTTTTCTCCATTTGTTCCAGTCCAGATGTATCTGGTTTCATTCCTTCGTCTATTCCCATGCACCGAACTTCACCAAAGGCGGCACTCGAATTCGAGTGGACCTTCGGAGGCCATTAGCAGAACCAGAGACTGGTTTGGGGGTGACCCGCCTCAAGTTCTTGACGCTGCCACTGTAGGTGGCATTGCTCCATTCCCTTGTATTTGGGAGAAAGACTGAATCATCCTCATCATCATCATCGCTTTCAGGTCTGATTCTTTTTGTCCAGGCAGAGCCTCTGGTTTCTGAAAGTTTTCTTTTACTATCTTCCATCTTGTTTTTATTCCTTTCAACCTGAAAGAAAAATTAGCAATTGTTATTCATTGCCTAGGAACCTATTAATTGAGGACAGATTTCCTATTGTTACTACAGTGGAATAAGACCCATTAATTTAACTCTCCGAATTAGCGGTGATTGAATGACCATTTTTATTTTAAAGAATAATTCACACTTGACCATTAAATATAGTAACATTACCTTTGAGAAATTTTTATCGTAAAAATAACTTAATTTTAGATGAATATCTAAAGGCGTGTCTTCAACTAATGCTCAAATTTGGAATTTTCAAACAGAAACCTATTCTAATTTCCATTTAAATTTGTGACGCTGCAACACAACCCTTTTGTTTATTTCAAAGCATTTTCAAAAATTCCAGAAGTCCCAAAATAGGCATTTTGAATTTGGATATGCAAAGAATATAAAACTTAATAAGCATTACAGCATAGGAGTCTTGAAACGTAGCGTATTTTTACTGGAAAAAAATGCAGTCAAATGAAAAACACACAAACTTGTAGTGTTACTAAATATGTTTTCTGAAGAACAGTGAGGTCAGAATAAAATATTTATGCCAAAAGTTTTTTACTGTAAAAAAAATGTTCCAATTCTCTAAAACTAAAGTATTATTATAATATTTACTTTTACTGTAAAATTTTTCCAATTCTTTAAAAAAAACAAAGATGAATTTGCCATCTCTAATTCGAAGAAATAATTGAGACAAAAATGCAAAAAAATCCAATAACTAGAATAAAAAACAGAACAAGCGCATGGTGCTTGCAGTGTTCCAATTCAACCTAAGAATTTTACCTTAAAATTGCGAAAACTAAATATCAAAAAAGGATCATCTATCTTTTTCAAAGAAACAGACATTAAATCAATTCTGAAATGAAAAATATCACCGGCACTTTGTATTTCTTATTTCAGAATGTCATAACACAAAATATAGAAACAGTTATCAAATATGCCACAAATGTACCGATAGGCAAAATTAAAATATATTCTTTCAAATTATCCTAAAAATTTCACAAATAGGAAAATTAAACCATGGCAAAAGAGCTACTGTTACCCACAAATTTACTAAAAAATCTTCCTAAAAGAAGATTTCGAAGTTTCTTTAAAAGAATCGAAAGTACATAATATAAAATTTATCGCATAACGGTGGATTAAAGTATCCACTGCAATGTGCCCGTCATTTATTTGCGCCTTAAAATTTGTGTAAAACAGCAGCCCCCCCCCTATTGTGTTTCAAAGAAAAGTTTCAACATTTTACTTTATAAAATGAAATACTATTATATACCTATTCTTATTTTCAAAGGAGTTATATCTTCATCATACAAGGCAGTAATTTCAAACGTGAAGGATGGAATTAATTTTACCACCAATTAAGTTTCTTAACTGAATATGCCCTAGAAACGTCTCTTTCTCGAACACAAACAGCCGTTTCTGTCCTCAAGGAAGGAAGGAGAGAATTAAACTAGGGAAAGCATTGTAGATATTGTAAATTTATTTTATTTCATATATAGGTCATCGATACAGTGCATTCACACATACAAGGTATGGCTAAAACGCATCAGAACTTGTGAATTTTCATGAGCAATGCAAGAACAACATCATTATTGACAGTGGAAGGAGTTCATGTACATGCTTGAATTTTAACTCCGTGTTCAAGCGCGCCATCTTTCTGATCAATTTGTTCAGCTATTTCATGTTCGATAGCCAATGTAGCTAAGCCATTTAATCTATCTTTAGAATTTGTGAACTCTAAGAAATATTTTATTAATTTTAATTTTGAGAAACTAATATCTACACTTGCTATTTCATTTATTTTACTTTATTTGCTAATAAGTTTGGCAAGATTTGGAGAATTCTAAAACAGAAAAAAACTTCAACTGCGTTTTTTTTTTTGCCTGCTAAAGCCGAAAGTGACATTATCTCATCTGCTCTATCAAGCGCGTTTACATCCAATGATTCTCCGTCAGTCAACATCATTTCTAAATTTTTACAGTTTTTAATTAATTACTGTCAGTACTCATTAAATTAAATCTGCATTCCAAGGCATTAACCGCTTCGTCCAATGTAAAAAAATAAAACTCTATCTTGAATTTTAATTTAGGATATTCCATCGGATCATATTGTGCTTCATAATTCAAATTTACATTTTTCCGTCGAACTCTGTGGCATGGCTGCATCACCTCAAAGTTAGCAGAGGTATCAATCTCGACGGCCAGTTCTTTTGCAACACAGTGCATTTTATCAAAAGCCCATCCTTAAAAAAATCTTTACAATTTCTTGAGAGTTCCATAGTAGATGGTAAATCGTAATATTTTGTTTTCAGTAGCTTGCTTATTGGATTTTAATTCAAATAGAGATTTTATACCAAATAATGATGGTCATAGGAACTTGAATTGTTAAGAAGAATTTAATAAGCCAGAGGCCTCATCTCTTATAGAGTTGTCAATTTCAGCATTTTTATAAAAACTAAGCATCATAAAAACCTCCCAATTGATAACTTAAGGGCTTAATAGCCTCTATTCAGCTTTCCCAGCTATTTACACGAAGTGGCTTTAAAGTTTTATGCCCTTTATACATTTTAATAATATAACCCAACGCAAAGTTGATGGGGAAAAAATATTTTTTAGCTATATTAAAAAAAGTACAGGCTTCTAAGGATGCTTTGCCATGTCATTAAGGACCAAATTTAAAGAGTGGCTACTACATGGCACATAGATTGTTCACGGATTTAACGCTCTTATTTTAAATTGAGCCCCTGATTTCTCGCCTTTTATATTCACTCCTTTATTGTAGGCCTGCCCCCGCATATCTAGCAAATTTAACCGTAATTTTATTTAAGTTTCTCAACTATTAAATTTGAAAGTTCTCTTCCAGTTAATTTTTCAACTGGAAGGAAACAAAAAAAAAAACTCCCATTAGTTTTAACGATAACTTCATTAGAATTAGATTTCTCAATACATGTATACCTTACCATAAATGTCATTTGCTCAATCTTGCTGGCATCAGGGGCGCAATCTAAAATTATCGAATAATATTTAGCCTGTTTAATTTTATGAACAATGTATAATTTAATATTCTCAAAAATATTCAGAACGAGGTAATTTCTCTTTTATCCCTTGATAGTGTACTTTAACTTCTTCAAAATTTTCTATAACAAAAAAAAAGTATTTTTAAAATTTGGTCCAAATGCCGCCCCGGACATGGGTCCAGTTTGTCCGGCACTAGAGCCACCCCTGATTATGTATACAGACGCACAGCTTTACCATGTCTCAGGAGACTGTCCTTGCGCAGGATACTGGCACATAACTTTATTTTGTCTCAACACGTCTTCATTTAGTGAGTGAGTGAGTGATTTTGGGTTTATTGCGCAAGAGCCGATTTCGGCTATACTGGCCAAACATTGTTTTAATATCTGTGGTTAGACGGAAGAGAAAGAAAGAATGAATTGAATGACAAAAAGAAAAAGAAGGATCATAGTACGGTTGTGACCATGTTTACCAGAAGTAGATGCGCAGATACTGACAAAGAAAGAGGAGTGATAGAGAAGGCACTATACCGGTTCGTGAAGATGTTTACAAAGAGTAAACCCCGTGGGAAAAGGAAAAGATCACTAGGGCACCTCGGGATTGTGACACCCGCACTCACCTAAAGAAGGTGAGCCCCCTGAGGGGCCGTCTTCATTTAGAAAGCTGGCGCATTTATTGAGTCTGCAAGGCATTACTCTGCTTTCGCCCACCGTTTTCTCTTAAGAAGCTAACTTTTTAATCGTATTAAAATCGCTTTACTTTGTCTTCAGGAATTATTTCGAAAACGATATCCGAATTATTTTTTGTTCATTTCATTAATAAAAATATGATCATATTATCTCTAACCACGTTTGATAAAAAAGTTATTAGCTTTAATGTCTTATAGTTATTCATTTTTTTAATTTTTAATTTTAAATCACTTTTAAATAATAATGTGCCCCAATTATTTATTCTTTATTTTCCACAAATATATATCTCGCAAATGTATTATCGTTAAGAAATGTCTGGAGTAAAATTGCAACAGTAAGTTTTTTCTCTTCAATTATAAAAGCATTTTAAGTATTTCTAAAAACAAACATTTTACCCCCCCCCCCCAGTAACAATTTCTTCATTTTTGACTCTTCCAAATAATTTGGTAAAATATGGAATGTGACTGCATGCAACTTTAACAGAGCTAAACTTTGCTATTTTATCAAAAAAAATATATTGCAGGTATATATATGTATAAAAATATCTGTGTGTCAGAAAATATGCAAGGGAAGGTGACAATTGGAGTCCGAATAATATTATTAACGATATATATATATAGGTTGATGTCTTTAAATAAGAAATAAATGAACCATAACATTGCTGCATTCAATAAAAAGGGGAAAGTTTTGACATTTTACTAACAGATGACAGAACGATGGATATTTCCTCAGCAAAATAGAAGACTCGTACGTTTTATAATTGTCGTTAATATTTAAATTTTTCACAAAGTAAAAAAAAAATACTACAAGACAATCCAGTATAAAAATATTCAAATAAAAGTAATTAATAATTTTCAATAATAATGTTCCTTTTAGTACTAATTAAAATTTGCATTCTTAAAATAAAAATTTGTTTTTGGATTTTAATTTCATTTCTATTAAATTTGAATTAATTCGTCTATCAGAGAGAAGATGTCGCTCCTGAATACGTTCAGCAAGTACGTATATTCAGCATCAGAGATATCAAAAGAATATAAAAAAGATCATCTAAGAAAATTTTAAATATTGGTTCATGTATAAATATACTCCTTTGACCCATATTACTTTGGAAAAAGCTGAAATTTTGCAAAATAAATCTCTTCATTTTGCAAAAACATGCATTGATGCTGCTTAACTTTGCAATCTTTACAGGACAACTCGTTTTCAAATACTCTGTACCAGAAAAAATTGCTAATAATTCAGCTGATAAATATCAGCTAAAATACCAATAAGGCAAAAATACGAACTCTTGCGTTCGTGGTCTAACAAACGTTCACGCGTTTATTAATATTACTAGCTTTTACCCGTGGCTCCGCTAAGGTAGATGTCTTTAAATAACCGTGAAAGTCGTAATCATTATCAATAGAAAGTAAATAAAATAACATAGTAATATTTTTATTGCTTGACTGGAGCTATTAAAATTTAAAGATTCTAAAATTGAGCTTAGTTCAAAAAACTGAAAACATAATTATTATAATAAATTAACAACAAAAATTCAATAACTTAAAATATTAAAATTTTTAAAGATCGAAAGTATCTACGTTTAATATATAATTCCTCATTAAAAGAGCTCAGAACAGAAATATTATTCAAAAATACTACTGTATACCATACTATATGTTCTTCCATCAGTTGCAAATACTTGGACATTTCTTGCATTGGACACACCTAAAAGGCTACATATAGTTCACCATGGGAAAAACATTTCTTTTCAAATGCACCCATGCTACCTTTACTATTAGCCCTCGTGCTTCGTTGATAGCAATAGTAAAACTATAAATTGAACTCGTTTGAATTGAAATGGTAGGTCAGTGGGGATACTTGGAATTTCGAGGTATAACAATTTCCCTTTTCATGACATATGTTAAAATATTGGCACCAAGTATATTCTGCATCAATTTTGTGATCCAAAGCCTCGTTCCTTTACATAGTCGAGGTGCGTAGGGATTTGGCGTAAGCATAACTGGTACATTTAATTTTAATTGAAGTTTATGTGAGGGTACACCCGAAAGTTCAAGTGAATTTAAAAACTCCGTGTGATATGAAGTATCTTGTTCTTTACCCATGATTGTATTCATTGATAAATATTCCTTCATTTCCTCTCCCCCCCCCGCACGTCGTTTAAATTTTCAATATTGATTTTATTGACAATAATCATTGTCAGGCGCCAATATTGATCTTGCGCGCAACCACTGAACACAATTTAAATTTTGTTGAAAGCCCGGGTAAATTTGAGCAATAAGATTTACATCATTTTCTACAAAATTACAAAATTCTCCGGAATGAAAAGTTGTGGTAAACCCAACCATGGGTCCCGTGCGGAATATGGCAACCCCTGAGAATAGTTTTGAGAACTTGGCCTGGCGGACACAGAGCGATGTAAACACACAAAACCGATGTGTGGCGAGCACCGCAATAAATTAATAAAGTATGAGAATTGTTGCCTCTTTTCACCATAGTGGTGGTATCTTCACGCGAAACCTTTACCTTGTGAAGAGTATTTTACGAAATCGATGGTGATGGAAAAAAACATCGTCATTCAACTAAATTTAGTATAAGGACTCAATTCCTTTGTCTATGGATCCGAGCATCTACTTCCTTGGTTTCGATTTCGGGTGTGGCTCTCATCTTCAACTGCAAATGTATCACAGATAAGTGGATTTTTTTTCTCCGTTTCATTTTTCTGTGCTTTTAATTTAACTTGAACTGTTTTATCAATTTAATATTTTATTTTATTCTTTCATATTTAATGCTAAAATTACTTGATTGCATGTAATAATTTCGGATGAAATAAAATTCTTGTGATACAAGTTTAAAAAAAAAATCATGTGTACTATCGATGAAAATGCCAAATTCTAATTAAATATAATATTACTGATTATTATAGCGCTTTTATTATTGAATGCATATCTATTTTATTGTTTATTTAGTAATTTTGTTCTAAAACCTTGCACAATGTCGGAAGTAAATGCTGTACAAATGCCAGTATATAATAGATCCGATCCCATCTTGTGGTTTGTTATGTGCGAGAGTACATTCGCTTTAGCAACCCCAAAACCAATAACTGAGTCTTTAACTAAGCGCGCGCGCACACACACACACAATTACATTAGTAGCTCATCTCCCTCCCGACACCGCGTCCTTAGTTCGCGATGTCCTCATGCACCCAGATGCCACTGATCCCTACGCGCAAATAAAAAACGAACTCATAAATCGTTCAGGGGAATCGTCCCAGCAGGAGATTCGGAAACTCCCTTTGGGGGAAGAATTAGGCTCTCGAAAACCTTCCGAACTACTGCGTAACATGAAACGGTGCGCAGAATCTTTGAATGTTGATGATAAACTGATGACGGAGTTATTTCTGCAGCGTTTGCCGTCTTCGGTTCAAACAATTTTAGCTGTTGTTTCTGACCTCACGTTAGACAAAGCCGCCGACATTGCGGACAGAATTTTCGAAGTCTCGCCATCTCCTATTGAAACTTTTTCTTTTCAAAAGAACAATCATTAGAATCTAAACTGTTTCGTGAAATTGAAAAATTAAATCAAAGAATTGATCGTCTTTCAATCTCTCGTGGTCGCTCTCCATACCGTCGGAACAAAAATTCCCGTGAAAGAAGCATTTCGAGTAAGCGTGATTTTTCGATTTGCTGGTTTCACAGGCGTTTCGGAAAAAAATGTAGAGAAGAAAAATGCATTAAACCATGCACATGGCAGGGAAACGAAGCCAGCAAAGAATAATGGCGACTTATTCTTTGCCCAAGGAATCACGTCGTCTGTTCATTCGAGACCGGACAACAAATATCTCCTTTCTGGTCGACACCGGTTCTGACGTGTCTTTTATTCCTGCTAATGCCTATCAAAAAAGAAATGCTTCACAACAAACCCTTTTTGCCGCGAATTCATCCTCAATTAATGTATATGGGCAGAAAACATTAAGCTTAAATTTTAAATTACGAAGAGATTTTATGTAGTTTTTTCTGATTGCAGATGTAAGTACACCAATTCTTGGTGCAGATTTCCTCCATTATTTTGAATTGGTGTCAGATCTCAGACATAAATGTCTTAGAGATACTAAAACAAAATTACAATCAGTAGGGCATTTAAAACATACTAATCTCCATTCAGTCCAGATTTCTTTCTCTAAATATACAGTTTACCATAAACTTTTGAAAGAATTTCCCTCTATCACAAAATTGCCTAATCCAAATCAAACAGTGAAACATAAGACTGTTCACCATATAATAACAAAAGGTCCTCCTGTGGTAGCAAAACCCGAAGGTTGGCCCCAGATCGCCTAAAAATTGCAAAAACAGAATTTCAAAACATGATGCATCTGGGACATTTACGACCTTCGAAAAGTAACTACGCTTCCCCACTTCATATGGTTCCTAAGAAAGGTACTTTAGATTGGAGACCTGTTGGTGATTATAGAGCGTTAAATTCTCAAACATTAAAAGATAAATACCCCATTCCTTGTATTGCTGATTTTACAGCTGAATTACATGGCTCAAAAGTTTTTAGTCTAATTGATCTAGTAAAAGCCTATCATCAAATTCCTATTCACCCAGATGATATACACAAAACGGCAATTTGCACTCCGTTTGGTTTATTTGAAAGTACACGAATGCAATTTGGATTGTGTAACGCATCCGCAACGTTTCAACGCTTTATCGATGAAGTCACTCGTGGCTTACCTGGAATTTACGCTTTTGTCGATGACATTTTAATTGCATCTAAAAATCCCCAGGAACATTATCAACATTTAAAGAACCTATGTTCAAAATTAGATGAATATGGTCTATGCATTAATGTATCTAAATGCATATTTGGTGCATCATCAATAGACTTTTTAGGCTTTAATCTGTCGGAAAATGGAATTAAACCTCTACCTGATAAAGTAAAATGTATTCTAGATTTTCCTAAACTAAACACATTAACACAATTGCGTAGATTTTTGGGCATGTTTAACTTTTATAGGTGCTTTATACCAAAAGCCGCATATATACTTGCTCCCATTGTTCAGTTTCTAGAAGGACATACAAATCAAAAAAGAAATCTCATTCTAGTGTTTGCAAATCATCCGAACCATTAAAATGGAATGAAAACGCAGAACAAGCTTTTCTTGCAGCGAAAAACGCTATGGCAGAAGCTACCCTTTTAAGACATCCGATTCCAGGGGCTCAATTGAGCCTATGGGTGGACGCTTCAGATATTGCTATTGGAGGCACTTTATCCCAATTATCACAGGGGAAATGGGAACCAATAGCCTTTTTCTCCATGAAACTTAACAAAAGTCAGCAAAAGTAGTCGACTTATGACAGGGAACTATTTTCACTTTATTCGGCTATAAGAAAATTCAAGCATATGTTAGAAGGCAGAAACTTCACATACACTGACCAAAAGCCTCTAATTTATGCTTTTAAACAAAACCCAAATAAATGTTCTCCTCGACAACTACGCCACTTAGATTTAATTTCCCAATATTCTACCGACATTCGGCATGTGCAAGGTTCAGAGAACATAGTTGATGATGCTCTTTCCAGAATCGAAATTGATTCAATTACTAATTCTAAAAATTTAAATTTTAAAGAATTTGCATTAGCACAGAAAAATGATCCAGAAGTTCAAAAATTTCTGCAGAATAATGAATCATCTCTTAAATTAGAGCTAAAACCATGCCAAACATCATATTGCAATTTGCTTTGCGATATTTCAACAGGAGTTCCACGTCCTTTCGTCCCTGCATCGTTTCGAAGAACAATATTCAACCATCTTCATAATCTTGCACATCCAGGGATAGTACCTTCTACAAAACTCATCTGCTCTCGCTACGTGTGGCCTGGCATGAAAAGCCAAATAAAGCAATGGGTCCGGTGTTGTGAATCGTGTCAAAAGTCGAAAATCCAAAGGCACACTAAAACACCTCTAGGAACGTTCTCTCTTCCTGACGCTAGATTGGACGAAATTCACACCAGGCAGACGCCAAGCGGCGAATCACGTGACAAATTGGGCAACAATTGCGCGTGTTTTGCATTACCGTTGTAGAACCGTATAAGCAAATTGTTGACATTCTTTAGCTTTAATTTTATCTAATTAAAATATGTGATATCATTGTATTTCTTGCATTATTCTAGTGTATATATTTGTTAGGAAATAATCTTAACAACTTTTAAACATAATTTTTGTTTTATTGTAATTCATTTATCTAATTAGGTATTCGTCTGCTTCGACTAGTGTTAGCTGGTGTATTTGTTTATAGTTCTTGATTCACTTAGATATAGCTCTCAGTTATTTTAGTTCTCAAAATTTTGTAGTTCTTTTTTTTATATTCGATGACAAATTTGTGAGCAGTGAATTATTAATTTTTTTTATCAAAAGCGTTGTACTTTACTCTCTTCGTTTCTGCTTTTACAAGTCATCTGTTCAGATCAGAACAACTTCTGAGGTAAGTTATAAATTATTTTGTGTTCTAATTTAGATACTTTCTGAAACTATTATGAATGCATTGCTATTTACTCATTTATGCTTTAGTTTAACTCATTGTTATAAAAAACAAAATAGGTTTTAATAACATTAATATTTTTATTTATCATTGAATTATAAGTTGATTCTAAAAGATTAAAAGTAATGGCAACTATTCAAATTTAGAAGCTTTTTAAACTTCTGTAAAAGAAATGTGAATGGACAAATTTAAAATTTTTGAATAGCTATATTATCAATGATAAGTTTATAATTTGATTCTTATATTTTAGATTAGCACTGAATATCAATTGCATTGTTTTCTATTTTAATGAATATTCATTATTATGCTTTAGTCATTACATAGTTATTGCTATTTATGAGTAAATCCTAATTTGATTCCAACACAATAAAAGTAAAGGCAAGAAATGCCAAACCATTTTGATAAAGCAATGTAAATTTTTTCATTTAAAACTTAAATTCAATATGGAAAAATGTTGTGTTTACATTAAGATTCTCTCAAATTGTTACTAATTTTTCTAATAAGGCATAGTATTTTTAAATCAAGCACTTTATGATGTGTTTTTATATAAAAAAAACTGTTAATTTTCACTTATTTAAAATTTTTATTCATATAATTTATTTAAATTTTGGTTTTTAGATAAAATAATTGAATATATAAAATAAGCTGAAAATTAACTTTGGCACAAATCTTTCAACATTTATTAACCAGTAGACTAATATGTATAAATACCGAAAACTCATATAAATTTACAATCTAATTTTAGAATTTATTTCTTTTTAATACTTTTTTTTAAACTTAAGGTTATAAGTGCAACATGCACTTGTCCTGCTGGAGGCACTCCAACATTTTGTAAGCAGGTGTTTGAAACGGTTTATGTTCCAACGGAAAACAAAGATGGTTTCTGCAAAAGTGGAGACAGATCGAGCTACTTGGTATACAGCTGGTTTGCGGGTAGATAGTGAAAGTACCCAGATGGTTCAGGACGATGCAGATTGAAATTGCAAGACTCTTTGAAAATTGTTATTGTTTGGAAGTGCGAGTCGTGATATGATTTAAATGAATGAAATGTGTCCGCATCTGCAATGAGCAGACAACATGTTGCAAGGACAGAAATCACCACGGCACGAATTGAAGAAACTACTTAGATTGATCAACGGGTAACTCAGCTTGAAATCTCGTCAGAGCTGGGATTGAGCTATGGTAGCACGCAGTATATCATTTTCTGATGTGCTGCGATATTGTACTGAGACTGGCTCAATGGACAAGGACCTGATTTCTACCTAGACGGATTAAACAAGTAGGTTCTGCATTCTCTATGATAAATGCCTAAATAGACTTGGTGATTATGATGAAATGTGATAGGTGAATATGCCTCTTAATTCCCTTTTTGTATTTTCTGTCTATTGTAAATAAATATTTTTTGTTCGACTTATAACCTTTTTTTCTGCTCACCCCTCGTAATTATGGATATTTCTTAATGATTCGTGGATTTTATAGATGTATCTGTTTTACAATGTTAAGCTTTTTAAAATAATTTTGTACATAAAATATTAAGAGTTGATAGGGAAGTATTTCATATATATTTATCCTCTGATGAAAATTTTTTTTTACAACTTCATGAATTGCATATTTTATAATAGTGCGGCTTCTCAGTATAAGATATTTGAAATGATCCTGTAATTTTGTGGTTTGCTTTATCAATACTATAGAAAGTTCTTAATTTTTTTCCCCTTTGTACTACTATGCTATTAGCTCGTATACTCGTTCTTCACACGGGTGGGAATTTATATATATCAAAAATGTTATGCATGAATTTTCTCATTTTTGTTCAGCATTTAGAGATGAAAAGTAACAATTGTCTATAAAATATACTACATTTACGTCAAGTTTGCCTACCTACACTTAAAATTCAAATTAATATTTTATTTCATTGGTGATCAGTTCTTTGATGAAAATGAATTTTATTTTTACAATGTAAATACTTTATATATATAAAGATATCTAAAATGATTCTAATAAAATAACAAAAATTGAACATGGCAAAGTTTTTATAAATAAGTAAATGTAACGACTCAAATTGATATTTCAAAGACTTGTCATTCAATTCTTATTATTTCATGGTTTCCACAAAGTGGGAGATTATTAAATGCTATGAACAGCTATAAATGGAAATTTTTTTAGTTCAATAGAATAAATAAATATGACCCTGTGTTAATGTATCATTTGTAAACAAAATTTAAAAAAACCTCTAAAAATAGAATTGTGCATCACTTAGCAAATTATAAAAAAACCCAGTAGAGAAATTTACATGTTACTTCTATAACACTGCAATATTGATACAGTTTTACGTGAATAGATTTATATAAATATACCAAATATTAATTCTGATTTAAAAACCTGCGAAAAACATGAATTAGAAAAAAGTTACAAGACATTTGTTAAGTTTACAACAAAAATGTAGATGAAGTCAGTTAGCAACAGAATTTGATTTTGAATGTAAGAGATTTAAATAACACACAAGATATTATATTTATTTTGCATGTATTGCAATATGAGTTATTTCTACATGTATTAATTGTTTTAATACTTTTTTCTTAAGTTGCAATTACTGTAGCAAGTGTTGAGAGCTCTTTCAGCATATTAAAAAGTTACCTTCAGCAGTTGCTATATTAAGCATCAAACAAAAAAATTAAAACTTTTATAAAAATAACATCACGCAATAAAAAACATGTGTATGGGTATGCGACACTTGGATCACAAGTTATTATTAATGCAAATATGTACTATATTAAAAATTTACATTAACATTTTTAATAAATACTTTTTTTTATATGAAGTGTCTATAACATGTTGATCTACTTCTTTTATACTGTACAATATTAAGGGAATGTACCATCAGAAAAAGTGAAATAATTTTCAGAAATTCAATTTAATTATCCTTAATTTTAAATTAATTTTTCTTATTGAATTACATATAATTTATAAAAATAATAGAAAATAATGATTTATGTATAAACAATAGATGGTTCCAAAATACAATTTAAACTTTTAAAAAAGTTTACTTTAAGCCATTGTTCATCTCATATTAAAGTGAGTTAATATGAAAGTTTTTGATTAATAATATTTATCCATTGGTGAAAATGAATTTCATTTTTACAGCACAATGAATTGCAAATTAGATGGAAAAAATACAATACAATATATATATAAATGAATAGTCGCATAAAATTTCCATTCACAATTAAATTCAAAATTTATCAAACCAAACAAATATTTCTGTACAATTTCAATGATGAATAACATTTATATATATATATATAAACAGCGAATCACAAGATTATTGTGTTGGACATTCCATAAACTTTTCAGGTCATAAAATTAATTGAATATATTTTGGCCATAGTATTCAAAAATAAGAATTTTTCAAACAAGAAAAAATGTACAACCAGGCATAACAAATAATTTCCAGTAATTGAGGTGTGTGTGCTTTTTTTAAAATTGGCTTAAGTCACTTTGTTTTAAAGCTAAAAAGTACCCTTTTTAAAAAATGTTTTTTGGAGACAATAACAGCAAAAATACAATTTTTTTTTTCAAATTATATTATGTTGATTCTGAAAGCAAACAGTCAGTTTGACCATCTATTATTTCACTGTTTAAAAAAAAATTAAGAATTTAAATCTTTTCAAACTCATAATATGTCCAATTTTTAAAATTTTTTAGTCATTTTAAGTGATTTATGTTTCATAGGTTACTGCGAAAAAGGTTAGTATGGATTTGAAAATCTGTTTCCTTGTTGATTTGTAATAATTGTTTTTCTCGCTAAACTTGGAAAAAACACAAGATTTTTTAAAAATATAACCAGAAATCTCAAACCAGAATCCATACTAACTTTTATAAAACATACCATTTGAGAGTATCTACAAAAACTTTCAATACTATCTTGAACAGAAAAAATTAATGAAAAAGCTTCTAAGTTACATAAACTATTTTTTAAAACAAAAATTGGCCTTGAAATCAATTTTAATTATGTAATTATAAGAACAGGATATACATAACCAAGCAGAAATAATTTTAGCAATGAAAATTTAAACTATTAAATCCAAATAAACAACTCAATTACAGTAACACATAGCTAATTATGTACGAGATAAGACAAATAACAAGTACGAGTTCAAAACACTCAGATTTTTTGTCAGATTTTAAAAAATGATTTTATTTCCTACAATAACCGTTTCTTTAAATGATCAATCAACCATTTGAGCAAAATAAGAAATTTTAAAAATTATAATGTAAACTAAAAGAACGAAATAATCGTAGCTACTGTAGTAAACAAACAGCACGTGGTCACGTGACATAGTTTTCACGTGATCGTGACGTCACATGAATTTAGTCCATTCGAACCGAACCAAGACGTTGGAAATGACGACCTAGTCCAACGCTCATACACAGAGGTAGTGAACTTCCTCTCCACACACCATGACCATGAAATCGAAAAAACCACACCATCGGAAATATTAATTTTCATCAACAAGTTGAAGTTGAAAAAATCCCCAGGCCTTGATCAAGTCTCTAATCGTATGCTGAAAAATCTCCCCATAAAATTTTTATTATTTATTACCTACCTCTACAATTGCCTTCTTACGTTTAACTATTTCCCTAACACCTGGAAAACTGCCGTGGTCATCCCTATCTGAAGGCGGATAAAAATCCTGACCTTCCCCAAAATCACCGTCCCATCAGTCTCTTAAGTAGTCTGAGCAAAGTATATGAATTTATACTTCTCCGACGCCTGAATCAACACTGCGCTGCTGCTAATTTACTGATACCTCAGCAGTGCGGTTTTCGACCCAAATGGCTCGACAGTTCATCAACTGCTCAGAGTAACGGAGTTGATTCATAGTGGCTTCGGCAAGTTTGAGGCCACGGGTATACTTTTTCTGGACGTAGCCAAAGACTTTGACAAAATTTGGCACGATGGCTTAATAATCAAGCTCATACGACTTAATTTTCCGGCTCCCCTGATCAAGGTCATTCATAACTTCCTCTCCGCGCGCTCATTCAGAGTGAGAGTAGAAAAAACGCTCTCCTCCCTCGACCAATCAGAAGCGGCATCCCACAGGGGTCATTGATCTCTCCGCTGCTCTTCAACTTGTATGTAAATGATATCCCGCAAGCTAATCTCGTCCATTTAGCAATGTATGCGGACGATACTGCCATTATTTAACAAGATAAGAGATTCTCCGTGGGATCTCTAATCTTCAACATTACGTCTCTCTGCTTGAGCTCTGGCTCACGGACTGGAAAATTAAAGTTAACGCCTCCAAAAGTGCATGCCTTATGTTCACGAGGCGAAACTAATTACCAGTGGGCCTAACCCCTATCACCATTTTCGGCCAACCCGTCCCCTGGGTAAATGTTTACAGATACCTAGGGTTGTTTCTAGACGCAAAATTAACTTTTGCCCATCACATCGAACAGGCTCGCCGAAAGGCGAACATTGTTCATAGTATGCTGAAGCAGCTTCTCTCTAAAAAGAGCAAATTAGCGATCAGGCACAAGGTTTTGCTCTTTAACTCAATCATTAGACTGATCATGCTATACGGTTCTCCCATCTGGGGTACCGCCGGCATCCGTAAACTGCACACACTTTCTAACTCTATTTTGAGACAGATTGTGAATGCTCCCTGGTATGTCAGAAATGAAGTCATTTACCGCGATCTAAAAGTTCAACCCACTCTTCCTTACATTCAAAATATTTCAAAACGTTTCTTTGATAAAATACCACAAGTTCCCAACGAACTCACACAAAATCAGCCTGCCCATGACCCGGCAGTGCCTTCCTCGCTCAAAAGACCAAGAGATCTTCACGACCAGCATTTCGTGAATTTCCCCTTCGCCAAACGGCTTAGGGTGTAATTTTTAAAAGTTCCCAATGCATTTCTAGTAAATTATAGTGTTATAATAAATTTTATTTTTTCTTTAAACTTTACAGGAGTGAGTGGGGAGTTAAACGTTAAGAACGAAGTAATAATCATTATAGCGCCGTGCTGGGAGTCACGGTTTTACTATTTTCTGAAGCATGATCCGGCGCGGTCATACATCGAGAGGGTTTCCCCTTCGATTCAACTTTGCGCTTGGATTATCTTCGGTCTTTATCCCCGGCCACCAGATGGTAGCACGGGACTTGCTATTATTTATTTCTGTCCCTTATCTCTTGTATTTATTTATTCATTTTGTAAATGACTTCATTCCCTCATTTTTTAATTCTCTCTTCATCGCGAGCAGACACGGCGCCCGTTCGCGATGTTCCTTTTTTCTAAATCATAGCTTTTTGCCGGCATTTGAGCAAGTTGGTTCCAAATAAAAATACTTTTTTTCAAAATTATTTTTCTTTTTCCCATAGCTTTTCTTTACTCTGGTTTTCTTACAACGTACGTTGTTCGAAACCATCTGTTCCGGCCGTTCACTTTTCCACCGAACGTGCCATCTGTTTTCCACGCCCACCGATAGGATTGAGTGGCTCCGCCAATCAAATCACTGGGAGGCTTTGCCCACCCAGGGAAAACTATCGAAGGGGCCAATCGTATCAAGGCGAACGAACTTCGTCCGCTAGCTATCTCTAGCAGGCGTAATGCCACTGCCCATTAATTATCCTCTTTCTAAAAATTTTTTTTTAATTTTTAATTTAAGCTACACTAATTTCAGTAATTTATCTTAATAATTCTGATGTGGAGGTACATCCCCTACGAGGATAGGAACTCCGTAACTTACACGCCACTTGCTTCATTCGAGCCAAAGCAGCGGAAGAGCAAGGGTGTCGGGCAGGAGCTAAAAAACGCGACAAAATGGAGAGAAAAGCTGGGGGAAAAAAGAAAAAAGCACACATCACAGAAAATTAGTGCAAATCTATTGATTCAGAGTGCATAAAAAAGCTAATGCGCTAGAGGGGAGGGCAAGTGAGCTGGCTATGGGGGTTGAAAAACATTTTGCCACTTTGTAGTTTTATATGCGTAATAATGTTTACTATTGGAATTTGTGAAGAGCGTTTCCGCTCTGATTAACGGGTTTTCATGATTTTGAATAGTGTGGAAGACATTTCTAGATAGTTTAGTAATATAATCCCCAATAGATTCAATTTTAAGATCGCGGTGTAGAACATTATTTCTAACGTACCAGGGTGCATTCGTGATAATTCTAAGAACTTTGTTTGGGATGATTTGAACTTTTTTGAGATTGGTGGGGGCCGCAGCTCCCCAAACAGGGGCTGCATACGTTAGAATCCCTGACTTCGGGGAACGACGATATTTGAAAAGGAAAAGTCAGAAGAGATAGCGAACAGGAAAATTCCCCGAAAGACATGATTTATTTAGTTTTCCAGGATCCTACTGACTTTGTGCTTCTAGACAAAGGGGGTACTAAGTCTATAGGGAAAGTTTAGTGTCTGGAGGGAAAAAGGTGACGAAATATTGCATTCGCTTTGCATCACGTAAATTTTACATTAAAGGTTACGAAATATGAATATGTCTTTTTATATTACATCCCCCCCCCTCTTTTAAAAAATCCATTGAAACAGTTTTTAAGGATAACCCATTTTCTAGCTCTTCCGTTCGCAAAATCACATTCAGAGCCTTCTCTAGTTTCTAGATTAATATAAACATTTTATAATACACAGAGTAATACAAGAGCCTATAAAATAATTCAATAAATTTCCAAGAGTACGTACCATATAAAATGATACTATTTTTCATGAGCATATAACATACAAAAACAATACAACAGTAATTCAATTATGCGCATTAATTAATACAAAAATTTTACAAAACTAGTTTTATCACATTTTCTAACTTTCATTTAGCAGCTCTATACAAAGAAATAAGACATCTTGAGTTTATACAACCAGGGTAGTGAAATGTGCTATATTTCAGAACATAGTCCATCTCAGTCTTGAAATATTACCATTTACTTAAATTTATGTTAATATTAAAGAACACTATATGCAATACAATACACTATAATCATATTTTGAAAACATACTATACACACTTATTTATGATTTAACATTAAATTTTCAGGAGCATGGTATTTTCGTAATTTTGAAATCTGCACTTTTTCTGACTTTTCTTTCGTATAATCATTTGTTTTATTTATTTCGTAATTGACGTCAGAAATTTTTCTGAGAATTTAATATGGGTCACCTAATGTTGGAGAATGTTTCTGGTATTCGGATATTTGAACTCTTCATAAAATCTAAATCATTAGTCCTAAACTCTAAATCAACAAATCTAGCATCATAATGT
Organism: Trichonephila clavata; assembly: GCA_019973975.1. Lineage (NCBI taxonomy): Eukaryota > Metazoa > Arthropoda > Arachnida > Araneae > Nephilidae > Trichonephila > Trichonephila clavata. The sequence continues at coordinate 6,528 of BMAO01038828.1, read as the reverse complement.
ATTTTATTCCTTTCATGATATAGTTTTGTTCTCTCCAATGCTATTTTCGTCGCTTCTTCAACTGGAGGATAAATATTTTCCTATAAAGGATTTTGATAGGGTAGGTGCCATACATTAAACGCCAATGTTCCAATATTGGAACATCAACTTTGAAATTTTCTGAAAAATTCAATTTTATTCATATTGTTCCATAAAAATTATTTTGAAGACAAAAAGTATGGATTATTTTTTTGAAATTGAAGTACTGTTGCTAAAATAAATAGTCTCTCTGAGAAAAAATTCTAAGTAATGCCTTTTTTTCTACTTTTGATCGAGCAAAATTCAAAATTTCATATAAAATTCAAAATTTAAAAAATATTTTTATTATTTGGTAAAAGTAATTAAAACGGATCATTTTAACTATAGACTGCAAGATATCATTAAAAATATAGTTTTTTTTTTTTACTATCGGTTTTGAAATTTCAATGTTCCAAAAATGGAACATTGACGTGTAAAGGTATACTTTTTCACACAATGCAGTTATTATGTTTACAGTTCACAGAAGAGTGGGAAAAGGTTTCTGAACGCTAAAAACCTATAGTATGTGTCGGAAGAAAATATTTATGACTTGACTTTCGTTTCGGCTCCCTCTCTCAACTCCCCCCCCCCTTTCAACCGTTTCTGGACAATCTCAAGTGAATTTCTCAGCTGCAGCAAAAGTAACTACCACGTGCGTTTGTTGATAGTTAGATGTAGCGTATGTCTTATTAGGAGAAGAACGTCACATAATAAGGTCTTATATTATTATGTGTTTCGTCAGTTAGTGAATATCCATTACGCTGATAAGATGACGCATTCATAGCCATTCCGGACTGTAGAAGAGGCGTTGGAATATTTTTATACACAATGAGATGATGAAGAACCTATTAATATTTTTCAGTTTCCCCTAGAAGAAAGTGGGTGGTTTACAGATGAGGAAAATATCGATGAAGTTACTTTTCAGTCTGTTCTATCAGTAGATGTTTGTTGCAAAATCGAAATTTCTGCAAGCATAAATGATGATGAATTACCTCCTGTATGTCAGAAAAGCACAATGAAAGATTGCTTAAGAAATGTTTTTCTAGCTATACATGGACAATAAAAATAGTTTAGGACATAAAAAAACACATATAGGAAAAAACAATAATATATTTTGTCTCTATTTCTCATTTTAAAGAATTTTGGTAAATCTGTATTTTTCCAGATTTTGTTTTGTTTTACTATAGCTTTGAAAATTTTGATATGAAGGTTATTTGCTTATTTCTTTGTCCTACTGATGTTTGCCTTTATTGTTTCAAATAAGTGATTGTAATTTTATGAAATGTATAAATTCCTGTTTATAAATTATATTTTAAATTTAATCTGCTTTATTTTGGAATTATATTTAAAAGTTTACTTCCAATGTGGCCCAAACAGGGGACACCCATCGGGGATCCTGCCCTTCCCCCCCCCCACCATCGGGTCGGGGTACATTTAAAAAACTCTGCAGGGAAAAAATTATAGATTTCTCTTGTTCACACGCAAACTTTTAGTTCTTTTCCCCCATTTTAATTTTAGATTGTTTAGGCCCATTTCAATAGTTTGGCAGGTATCATGCCCCTCCCCTACAACGGGGGGGGGTGAATGATGAAACCCCGTTGGGAAATGTTAAAGGACACCTCTTGTTAAGATACTACTTCTTAAAAATGTATATAATAACTGATTTTTGAATTTAAATGTCATTGGTCTACTCTTAAAAAACATGTGAAAAAACTAAATGGTACCCGCCAATGTTCCATTTTTGGAACATGCTAAAAATCTATAAAAAAATTTTTTTTTCAAAATGTTTTTAGTTGATAGATCTTATGTTTCAATTTTAATTCGATTTTTTTCAAAATTTTTAGTTTATGTTACCTTTTAATCATAGTGCGGCGTTTAAAAGGTAAAATATGCTGGCGGGAATTTAGTTACCGAGTGAGGTGTTAAATTATATTCTTGAGTTACTTCTTTTAACAATTTGGACATTAATAAAAGATTCATTAACTTTACATCTTAAACGTGTGACTATTCTCTGACACAACTTCTCAGCTTATCATTGGTCTCTGGTATATGAGCTGTAGTTAATAATTGTTTAGTGTTATTATGCTTAAAATATTTTTTAAAATGAGAAGATGTGAAAGCGGCATTTCTGTCACTTAGAATACTTTTCGTTATTTGTATCTGAAAAGTTTTCTAACACAAACTAGTGTACGTTGCAGTAGTAATTGATTTTGATGCAAATGTCCAGATACATCTACTATGATGATCAATGAGTAAAGTTAAATATTTTTTATTTGCATTGTAATAGTTCAGACCACCTACACTATCTATCGCATTTAATTGGAATGGCTCATCCACAGGAGGCACGGCCTGTAAGAGACCAAATCTTTTTTGTCGAGATTTCTTATTAACCTGACATGTGTGGAAATGCTTGATAAAATTACTATTGGTAAAATATATCTGAGGACATTACTAAACTGGAGTGATTAAATTAAACGTTTTTTGAATCCCTGGATGACCAAATGCTTCAATTCTAAGTAATTTGTACCGTAAAGAAAATTGGACAGCTATTTTAGTAAAATTTTTCTTACGCCCACATAAGACTTTAACAGGAAACTTTATTGAAATTAATAAATTCTCTTTTCTGGGCCTCTTATTTCCTCCAACTGCAATAGACCAATGCAATAGATTTGTGGTACCTTTTGTATGTTTAATATATTCATACATACTTAACAGGAAGATTGCTCCGCTGGTTTTTACAATTATGTTTCTTACCATTTTGAGCCAGACTAGGGCTGGCATGGTCCGTAAATAAATTTCACCATTATATTTTGGGCAAAAATTTACGATATATAAAGAGTCTACTATGGCGAGATACCCCAGCTCCGTAATCCCATAATTTTTTCATAAACAAAAGCGAGTTTCTCCATATCGTCTGGATGTATTGGTATGTGCCAATAACCTGAAGCCACATGTCTTATTTTGAAAAATAATTACTTTGAGCTAATTTATATTTATAAGTGTTTCAATTAAAGGAAGGGGTTTAGCATCTGATTTATAGTGGTTTGATTTAGTTTCCTAAAATCAATACACAATCTTTTTCCTGTTTATCCTTTTTATAAGCAAGTGTTACTGGTGCAGAATATAGAGATGAACTTTCTTTAATTATCCCAGCCTTTAATAATTCATTAATCTGACAATCGAATTCTTCCTGTTTTGGTGATGTTTTATATGCGCGTAATGATATTTGTAATTCTGACGTCAGTCTCACTCTTTGAGGTTCTATCCTTATAGTTCCAACATCATATTTATCTTTTGCAAACACATCATCGTAACCTACTAAAATTTCTTTTAACATATATTGAAGAAAATTTTAAGCCGATTCCGATATATCTTCGACTTCAATCTGACAATGTGTGCACCCATTATCAGCATCCATCTCGGATATATTCGAAAATTTCAGGATATTGTTTTTATTTTTTCTCTTTGCTCGTTCTATTTTTTACTACAATTATTTATTAATCCTTTCTTTCCTTCATACTTTAGAAAAATTTCCTTTTTTACCTTCTGCTCTATACTACATTCTTTAGCTCTTTCATTTCAATTTCAAAAATACTTTCCTTAACCTTATTTTCAGGATTGATATGCAAAGACAAGTCGCTGCATTCAGAACTGGAGAAGTTGATCAAATTTCTCCCTTTCTGTACAACAACCTGTTTCTCACAATGAATTGCCAACTGAAATTCAATGCAACTCTCTAACCCTAAGAGAACATAAGGTAAGTAGGTGTTTAGTATGAAAAACCGTCCCGATCTCACCAAGCTACCAACTTTAAGGTCAAGAGTGCATGTTTGGTTACATTTTAGTAGTCCTTTGGTTTTTTTAACATTTACTACGTTATATTCCTCAACTGAAACATTACCATTGCAGGAGGAAAAATATTTATAGTAGAGCCCGTATCGATTTTTAGTAATATTTTTTTCAATGAACTCCAGTTATCGTTTCTACCTTTTTCTTTTATTTTGTGGGAACGTTTGCTTTCTTAAGTAACCGGATATCAGAAATTGTCATTGTTTTGTTTGCGATTGAGGTATTGTTTGAGCTCTATACAGTTTATAACTACACGAATATCCCAAATGGAAAGCATTCATAATTCCTAACGGCACCAAAAACTTATACAGTAGAAAATTTACCCCCAACTCCCTATGTGTGGTGGGATCTTTTAACACCTTCGTGTAATTAAAATTCTTAGGTGTTGGGTTTTTAGTTTTAGCCTTACATTCGTATAGGCCATGTGGCCCAGTTGTTGGCAGTTATTACAATGAATTTGAGGCCGTTTTCTTACCTCGAAACTTGCATTAGACACATGATTAAATGATTCTCACTGCTTCATTTCTCTTTAATATGTCTCATACACTAGCAACTTAGTCTTAAATTCTACTATAGAAGTACATCCAAATAAAGTTTTTTTTTGTTGAATCGTTTATACCTTTAATAATATAAGTTATTAAAGCTTGTTCGTCAATTTTACTGTGCTCTCTGTGAAATTTCTTTCATTGAGTAAAAGTATTCTAAACGGGATTCATTACTTTTCATTTTACGTTTTTGTAACATTTCATGAACCTCAGCCGAATTGAAAGATATTTTAAACTCCTCCATTATCATTTCTTTTAATTATTTCTACGAGTTAATATTGGATTCAATCCTAATAACTAATAACGCGTTTCCCCTAAACCATCGTTTTCCATATATAAACTTATGAGCTTCAGACAACGAGAGTAACTCTGCTTGGCATTCAAAATTTTCAATCCAATTTAAAACATTTTTATGTCTTTCACCCTTAAAAGAAGTTAGTGAATTTTAATGATATCGAGAGTATACTATTATTTTTTGATCATATTTGTTATTTAGACTATTGACATTGCTATCTATTTTTAAAAAAATTACCATTACATTTTTTTTGTCGTATTGCACTGATTCATCGAATTTCCTCAATTGATTTGTTTCTTCTTCTGATGTCTCATCAGTCGTTAATTAACTTTTAAGTGTCTCAAAATCGCAAAAGCAAGTTATAATATTTTTTGCGTCCTTCACCAGCGATGCTGAAAATGTCACAAATTGTAATTAACTCATTTAATGTAAACTCATCAACTGTTTCTTTTATCATATCCAAAATTTCATTATCCCCAATTTTGAAATTAAATTCTTCGAAATTTAAAACTCTACTAAGATTTAATCGCGTATTTTTATTCTTAAAAATTAATTGATCAAGCAATCTAACCATTAAGGCTTTGATTTCTTTCATTGCAACACGAATTACTTCAATATCACTCAAATACATTTTTAATTCTATAAAATAAAATATTACAAACGTAATTTCAATATAGATTACAAATTTTACTTAAGTTTCAAATTTAAATTACATTGCTTATTAATTCAACACTTTTGAATTTTTCTTTGAAATCATTCAAAAACATCCAATTTAACCTATTTATTAAATTTTAAAATGGTCATCATAAATATTTCCACAAGTATCGTTTAAAAATAAAACGCAATTTATTTAAATCCACGAAAAGAAAAAAAAAATTTTTTTTAGATACACTAATGATAAAAAGTTTTCATTTAAAAAACAACGTAGACTGAAGGGGAGAAGGAAAAACACTGACCTCATTTCTTGTATTTCATCATTTCTTTCCCATATTGAAGATTTACTTAGTAATCCACGATTGCTAAAACCGACGAGAAGTTTGAATACGATGACAGGCTGCAGTAGTGCCCCGTTGGTGATTCGTAGGTACTCCTGGTCTCAAACTTGACGATTCAATTTCAATTTTTTTTTTTTAGCAGCAGGGCTTCTATAAGGCAGGCATGTCAAACTCATTTGATATCACGGGCCACATGAACTATTAAGTTGAGGGCCTGATGTTTCCAATGTTCAAAAGTTTAAACAGGAATTTGAATGATCATATCCTTATTTATAAAACTCAATGTGGCACATGTTATACATACATAATCGTTTAATATTTCCTTTTTTTTTAAAACTATACATATTTTATATTGTTTTCTAAAAAGACAAAATACAATACGAAATACAATTTAATATTTCTTTTATAGGGTATTTGGCATCATATTTTCTCTCTACGCACACAAGTAATCAAAACTTGGTTAAGATTATTGAGCTGATGTAATTTTAAAAAATGATGATAAATGTTTATCATTTAATCTTGGCCTTTCAGAATTTTTGTTATTTTTCAATAAAGGAAAATGATTCTGGCATAAATAAATGCTTCCAAACATAGCCATTCATTATACGGGTAACTTTTTCCCTCAAGGAACACTTTGTCTCAAAACTTCTTTAAATGCATCAAAAATATGTTATTTGTATAATACATGGCTCGACTCGACTATTTCATCACCTCTGCTGGTTACAGAATTTTGACTTTACTTACACTTTAAATTTTTTTATTTTGCGAGACATAATATTTTTTTTTT
>BMAO01038827.1:0-16860 GCA_019973975.1 Trichonephila clavata | reverse complement strand
ACGAAATTCCTTCTGAGTTTAGCGACTTTTTAACTATACCTTTGCAGGTGTACATTTGAAAGTGAAAATGGCAACTATGGTAAACTTGCAGTTTATTGATATTGCTTTGCGTTGCCAGTTTGTTCTTGCTTTTCGTGAAATTCTTTCAGTGATATAGGACCGTTTAATAAAGACGTAAATAAGAAACTATATAGTTATGGCGTGCTTTGTGAAGATTAAAAAAAGTCACATCTTGACTATTTTTAGTTGGTAAATGCACATACAAAGTTTCTATTCAAAAAGGTAAGGTTTTTCGTACTTTTAATACAATTTTTCAATATGAACGAAATACGTATATCAGTGAGAAGTTACTAGTATTATAGTTGTTACTCATAATATTAAGAAATTGTATAAAATAAGCGTTATTTAGTAGCCATATTAAGTGCGCAGCAGATTATTATTTTTTGTTTTTCTTTAATTTTTAATGTAGGATATATAAATTTTGCATAAACATATAGTTATTATCATCACCATATTATTTGTCGCAAAATAAAAGCTAAGATGGTATTTTTAAACTTTAGATTTTTTATCAAAATTTTGAGTAGGAATTTAAAATGTATTTCATTTTTTACATTTCTCATCTGGAGTAACGTAATAATCACAAAAAATTATATCTAAAAGAGTTCTCTTCATTCATTAATATAATTTTGTTCATATTTAAAAAAAATACAAAACGTTTTCTTGCACTTTAACACATTTTTCATCATATTTTTACCTTCAATCACATATTTTGTCGCTTTAAGTTATTATTTAAGTCTGATATTAAAGAAGCATTTACCTTTTTTCTAAATTAATATTAGTAGTCCACCAGATATAAAATTATTTAGTTGTCCGTGAAGTTCTCAAGGTTGACAACTGCTGGTCTAGAGCAGTAATGAAAGATTTTTTGTTTTAATTTCTGATCATTTGCGCAAAGTATATTGCAGATATGACCGGAAGCGCTGTTTCACAAGTCGATTATAACTTCTTTAGCGCTATTTAAGTCTCAATGGTCTAAGCATTGTCTTTCGCCATTTAAAACTACTACGCAATGCCGAGAGAGAGCTATAGAAGAAAGAAAAGCATAATTTTTTATTAAAGGACAAAAAATAAAAATAAAAAACCTGCCCATCAGAATCAAAAGAGTGTGCTAAATAGAATACAAATCTCTTCTCTACGCCTAACCTCTGTATATAAATAACCATAAACGAGAAACTGAATCAATAAATGCGTATTAAGTAAACACCGAATGTCAGTCACTTGGAAACTGTTTAACCTTTTGGCGAAGGCCGTGCGACAGTACCAATTTCTTCATAAACGTTATTTATAGAGAAAGAAAGAGAATTCTTTTTGCATCTATCGTAAAAAGTAATTTGGAATGGAACCAGTCTGTATTTCAGCAAATTATGTTTGCCTTTATTTGCTAAATTATGTTTCCGTTTGTGAGCTGTAAAAATTGCATGTACAATTGGCGAGTTTTAATCTAATTTAATTCTAAATATTGGCGCCGTAATTCTTAAGGTAAGATCTTTTGTTCGATTCGTTAATGAATTAAAGTCGATTTTTCCTGTAAGTAAATTAATAACATGGACTTTTTTCTATGCTGTTTTGAAGTAAACAATACTAACTCAAAATATCTTTTTTCCTGGATTTTTCACTTACCTTTTAATCAAAGGGAGGAAAAAGTTGAATACGTAGCAATTGGATTCTCAGCTTAGAAACGAGTTTGAATTAAGTAAATGGTTGGTACATACATAAACCGAAAAAAGAGATAAACATAAACACAAAATTATGAATCTTACTTTTGAAAATTTCTGTGTCTTTACGTATTTTTTGTTGTGCCTAAATGTTGCAAGATAAATTAAAAGTTGTTTTATATTTTTCTTCACGTTTTTGTAAATAATTATTAGAATGAATGGGCTCAATTCAGGAAGATCACATGATGAAGACAAACACGTGTTCTCCATCAAATTCAAAACAAACATCAAACTAATTGTATTTGTTGTTCTATTTGTTAAACTTAGATAAAGTTTCAAATTTCATAATTAGGTAATTATATTCAATTGTTATAAAAAATTCTTCTCAAAAGATTTTAAACTAAAAAAAAAAAAAAAATCTTATTTAATGCATATACTTTTAAATAAAATGCATTTTGTCTACCCTTTTGAGCATTATTGTAGTTGACAAATTTGTACTTTTTTAGAGAAAGTTTCTGGAGAGATCAAAAGTTGGCAACAATGAAACGCATGAATTGATTAGCTAAAAACACATGATTGCTTTTATCGCGTGACTATGACGTTGCATGAGCTTTTGAACTGATTGGCTAAAAAATGTTATCATTATTATGAGACTATGACGTCACATGAATTGAGCCCATTGAGTGGAGTAAATTCAAAAAACGTCGTTACACTTGTGCTTGTTCTCCTTGTAACATTTAAATAAAATTTAATATTTATAATTGGGTAAGGGTGTTCAAGTATTATGGAAAATACTATAAGAGATTTAAAATCTTATTTAAAAGATGTACTTTTAAATCAAGTGTGTTTTGCTTATTTATGTGCGTTTTATTGTTGACAAATATGTAGTGTTTAAAGGAAAGTTTCTGCGAAAGGCAAAAGTTGGCAACAGCGAAGCGCGTGAACTGTTTGGCTGAAAACACTTGATTCAATTTTTTATATAATCACGATGTCGCATGAATTTGTGAACTGATTGGCTGGAACATGTGATTGTAGTTATCCGTAACTATGACATCACATGAATTTAGCCCATTGAAATTAGGATTAAAGTTATAAATATTGTTTCGTCAATGCATAACGTCTGGAATGTAATGCCTTTGCTTTACATGCATAAATTATTATAATTTTCTTATTGTATTTGTATAATAAGTAACTTTGTTAAATACGTGTTATTGATATGAAAAAAAAAAACTCAGCAACAATAGAATAGAAGAAAAAATAAGAAAGGACAATCACTATTATTCATAAGAAAAAGAGATTTCACCAGTCAGTCAAAACTACTACAAGTATTAAGCAATACAATAAAAGTTACTGTTATAGTACAAAGATAGAACATTCAATCATTCTCATGTAGCATAGAAATTTCAACGTATATATTTCTAACTAATATCTAGACATTAAATATTTAAATATTAATTTATTTCTCTACACACGAAACACTTCATTGATAAGGATTTGCTTTCAGAATATGACAGCTTTAACAAACAATAAAATTTAATATTGCTAAAATCTTTTGTCATATGCATCGTATAAAATAAAAGTTCTAGAAACAGATTAAAAAAGCACAGAATTTTCAATTTCATAGTGCTAGAAGTTTTATTTTATTTGTTACAAATATTTATGGGATAAATAAAAATTTATGATGCTAATAGTGAATGCGGAATTAAATTTTTTTGAATTATAATATTATTATTTTGCGCGTAGAGTTCTGTATTGAATTAAAATGAATATGCTTATGAATTAAATGTACTTTGGTTGTAACAATTTATACTTTTATCGTTGGCATTAACTTATTTTTTAAAAATTTTTCCGCTAAATAAAGTAAAACTCTTCTAGATTTTTTTAATTCAAATTTTTTCTTTCTTGTAACAAGCAGGCGATTTTAAAAAAGAATATTCATTTTGTTTTATTCTATTTTGAATGGCGAATACCGTTACAAAACTAAATGATAGAAAAAGGTACACATTTCCGTTTGTAAATACAGTCTTGCAATTAACAAAACAAAAGACCCGAATAATTTCTTAGAACTGTAGAAATTTTTTTTTTGTTCTTCAAATTTCTTTTTGAACTGCTGTTTTATTATTCTTTTCTTCGTAACTTTTCTTTACGTCGACTTGCTCTTTGTGCACTTTGTCATCGAAAAGGGAAAAAACGAAAGTGAAAAATGTCACTAGAGACAATGTCTTCATTTCCGAGGGAAGAATAGCGTGAATGAAAAACAAGATCATATTGATGCACAGGAGAAAAAAAAAATTCTTACTTTTATTTGCTCCTGGCGTCGTCGTCGAGAAAATGGAAGTATTTTTCCTGGCTGACGTATACATCTTTGTTCACATAAAAAGTGACGGAAAGCTGGGTCATTTTTTTTTACGAGGAACATTCTCGAGTACTTTTCCTTCTTGTTAATTGTTGTAGCTATAAAATCGGAGGGATTTTTTTTGCTGTTTTGTCGATGTTATTCTAAGATGTAAAGTTTTTTCTAAGTATTCTGCATATATATTAGCATATTATTCCTTTATCTTCTACTATTTTAGAACTAAGCTAAATCTGCTCCTGAAATTGTTTTTTTTCTTACATTGTGAAGTGCTTTGTGTTGTCCACTCCTCAGAATTATTATTTTTGTCAGTTTTTTGTAAACATTCATTCCCAGTTGGTGTTGCCATGAAAATAATTTCGAAACACATTATTGAGTGTTGTAAAAAAAAACTTTATTCCCCATCAAGATTGATATCATTTTTCTTATCCTATATCATAAATACAATGCTAATATTTTTTATAATTTATTCCTTATGTATCGTATATTTCCGTGTACAAGCCGACAATTTTTTTTGAACTTTTTTCAAGTTAAAGTAAAGGGATCCGTTTTAAATATACTGATCGCTTTTTCCTAAGACATAGCTTTTTTAATATTTTTCCGTTAGCCATGGGCAAACCCTTTTAATCATTTAACTTTTTGGGTGTTCTGAATAGGACTTTAATTCAAAAAAGTTACATAAATCCTTTAAAGTTAGCATCAGAATCCGAGTTTCCACAAAGTACTTAAAATTCACATTCACTCGGAGGGATATGCCTGGATTTAAAGTTTGTATTTAGAAGAAAGAAATTTTACATCCTGCTTATTTCCCAAGTAAAAAATGGCACGTTAAGTAAAGCTAACGCATATGATGTGCAAGAAATTTAAAGGAATGAAAAAAATCTGTTAGATCCTGATAGAATTATCAGAAATAAAAGCTATCGTCGTTGACGTCCGGCGTTTTACTTTGTAGCAGTTTGATTCGAAAAATATTCTGCCCGTTTATATCCATTTAGCAACTTTTGCACCCTTAAAGCAACATGTTTTGAAAGTTATAGGAATCTTTTTCAAATGGACTAAATTCATGACGGTCACATGATAAATATAAACACGTGTTCTACATTGAATTCAAAACAGACAATAAACTATAGCTCGTACTTTTTATTCTATTTGTAAAGCTTAGGTAAAATTTCAAATTGCATAGTTGGGTAAAGATGCTCAAGAGTTATAAAAAGAAATTTCTGCCAAAAAGATTTTTAAAATTAAAGAAAAAAAAAGTCTTGTTTTATACATGTACTTTTAAATAAAGTGACAAATATTAATTAAAAAAAAAGTTTCTGTGAAAAGCTTAATTTGGCACCAACGAAGTGCATGAACTGATTTGCTGAGAATAGATAATGGACTAAATTCATGACGGTCACATGATAATATAAACACGTGTTCTACATTGAATTCAAAACGGACATTAAACTATATAGCTCGTACTTTTTATTCTATTTGTAAAACTTAGGTAAAATTTCAAATTGCATAATTGAGTAAAGATGCTCAAAAGTTATAAAAAGAAATTTCTGCAAATTTTTTTTAAATTAAAGAAAAAAAGTCTTGTTTTATACATGTACTTTTAAATAAATGACAAATATTAATTAAAAAAAAAAGTTTCTGTAAAAAGCGTAATTTGGCAACAACGAAGTGCATGAACTGATTTGCTGAAATAGATAATTGCATTTATCGTGACTATGACGTCACATGTGTTTTTGAACTTGATTGGCTAAAAACACGTGGTTTAAAATTATGTGATTATGACGTCACATGAATTTAGTCCATTGGTTTACATACGTGTTTCAAATTTTGGATGAATTTTTAAAGAAGAAATACTCTCTCTCTCAGCTTATATATGGATTCGCATACATTTGGAAATGTCGCGGTGTAAATAAATTTACCAAATATATTGGGTCCTATTTCTTACTCTTCAAAAATGAGCTTTTGTGATCTTTGCTCTAAATTTATTTTTTATTTATATATGCATCTTTTCAAACTCATTTTAAAAATGTTTGCAGATTTTTTAGTTTTTTCAAGTTCATTTTAAATTCTTGAATTACACTATAATTGAAAACTTCTCGCTGTTTGTAATCTTATAAGATAAAAATGAATATTTCTGCGAGAAAAATCTCAGACGCATAGTTTTTGCTTTAAAAGCAGTAAATGTTTTTTTTTCAAATTTACTCCCTCCCCCTTTTCTCACTCATAACATAAATTATGAGGAATGATTGATATTGCAGAGAAAATGATATAAAGATAATAAATATTGCCATCAACGTGTCCTTTCTTGTTGACCTTTGTTTATTAGAGGATAATTAAATTTTTTAAAAAAAAATTCTCTTGTAGAAAGACAATTCAATTAAAAATGTATTACAGGACAAATCAGCATACATCGGAGCTACGCGTATAATGCTTTTAAATCGCCTAAATATTCTATTAGAGCATCATTATGACAAAAACTTAATTGCATATCTGTGAAGAATACTTTTTTTTCAGTTATCATTTATATACTTTTTAACATGTCAAAAATTTATTTGTTCTTTTTAATTGAAAACTTTAGTAATTGAAAATGCATTAAGTACTCATAAATTTTAAGATTAAGGGAGAATAACCTACAATGATAGCAGTCTCAGTAAATTTTAATCAAAAAGTAATTACTAATCAATTTATATTACAATTTAAAAAATAATGTTGCTCGATAAATTACTCGCTAGTTTTCAAACTCACATGATTAAGAAAGTTCTTTGCAGTGGGAATACTGTTTCGAATTTTGCATAATTTCTTAAAGCATTATTATTATTGTATCACTACTTATTAAAGCTTTATTTTTATTCCTTATTAGAAAAAGAAAATTATAATCAAACAAAAACGCAAAATAAGCTTTAAAAATATTTTTCAGTTTTTTCGCAAAAGTTTATTATTCGATAAAATTTTTATTAGTGTCCCAGTAGAGAAACTTTAAGTATAAACCAAAGGTCATTAGTAGTATTTAGTGTTTAAATTGATTATTATATGTTAATGGGAAAACACAAATGAATGTTTATTCTTTGTAGTTATTATGAGTGCAGTTATTTTGGTGTTATTGTATTATATCTCCAAGTAATGTTTGGTACTGAAGTAATTTCTTCATGTGTTTTATAGAAGTTATAATTTTTAGACCATTTTGAATGTAAACAGCTCTTCCTATATTTCGTTATGTAAATATATGCAGTAGAATCCAAAATTTTGGGGACATATCGTAAGACTTCTTACCTTGATGATTTTAAAATATCAGCGCTCAACATCCTTCAAAATAATTTTCTTGGATGACAATGCACTTTTTCTAGTGCGCTTATACTTGAAGCATTGGCTGGAAACCCCATCTTTTGCAATCATCCCGTAAAGCTATTATATCAGCTGATGACACAAATCAAAGTTTCAGTTTTTTTCAATACCGGAAATAAATAAAAATCATAGGAAGCTCTGGTAAATAGTTGGGATGCGTAGAAGCACTCAAGTATTACTTCTGGAAAGAAAATGTGAAAATTTGGGATGGATGTGCAGCTGCGTTTGTTCGGTAGAAATTATCATTGTCCACTGGTGTCACATATGAGGTCGCTTACAACGAATGAATTCCCTCAAATGGCTTATAATGCCTCGATAATGCTCTTTGCTTTTTGTTCCGTCGGGAATAAATTCTGTGAATGAATACTTTCTTCATAATCCAAAAATACTTCCATCATCACTTTTCCTTTGCTGAGATTCTCGACCTTCTCGAAAACGTCGATACAACTGGTACACCTTCGATCTGCATACCATAGAATTACCTTACACCCTCCTTACTATTTTTAAGTCTTTGAAGGTGTTTTATCCAATGTTGACAAAAACAATGTTGCAGTGTTATTTTTGAAAAAGCCATGTTTCTTATGTCACAAAACAAAATATGACTGTCTCAGAACAAAATGGCTGTGCATGTATTTCAATCGTGTGACATGGGTGAAATCATGCTATACATGGAGTAGAGGAATTGTGCACACTGTCGGAAATTTTTATGTTTCTTAAATTTGTATGCTTATAGAAAATGTAATGTTTAACAAAATGCAAAGTGGTACACATCATTCTAAAGAGAATTTAGTATTAAATCAACACAAAAAAGCAAAATTTAAATAGTTACAATACAAAAAGTTAAGATACAATAATTATAGATATACATTAGATACTGATGACAGCAGTGAGTTATCAGTACTTTGAAGGGTAGCTTTTATTTTTTATTACAGTTTCATATCGATGTTTCATTGAGCTGGTGACAGTTTTAAGCTCCTTGTTTGTTATTACATGATGCCAGGAAACAATTATAGCCTTAATTAGTTCCTTTTTACTTGATGGGTGTTTCATTCTGGCAAGACTTTTCAAACGGTGTCATAAACTTTCATTAGGATTAAGGTCAGGTCTGTTTCCTGGCCAGGACAAGAATTCAATGCTCTTTGTACGCAATCACTCTTTCATTAATTTTGCTGTGTGGTTGGGAGCAGAATCCGGCTGAAAAATAACTGAAGCATTGTAAGGAAAAAGATTGCTGATGAAAGGCAGAAGTTTGGGTTTTCAAATAGTGTGAAAGTATTTTCTGGCATCCAGTATCTCATAGATGGCATGGAGGTGACCAATACCATCTGCTGACATGCATGACCAAGTCTTAAAACTTAATGAGTTCTTCACACTTGCCTGATTGCAGTCAGGATGTAGCTCTTCTTCTATTCTACAACTTATGACAATAAAGTTAGGTGAATGAAGTCAGAACGGCCAATCTAGCAACACTGGCAAAACAAAACGCTGCACATAAGTAGTGGCAGGTGTTAACCATATGCCTCCTCCGTTGTTCAGTTGAGAGTCGTTTGTGTTTTCGTGTAAGACTCGTTTTACAAATTACTTGTTAAGTGTGTTGGTTTTTAACTGAGAATAGGAAAATGAACGAACAAAAGATCAATTTAAAATTTTGTTTTGAGCTTGGCAAGACACTGACAGAAACTTATTCGATGCTGGTACGTGTTTATGAAAATCAAGAACAGTCCATGAAGAATGTGTACGAGTGGTTCACAAGTTTCCGAAAAGGCCGGGAAAGTGTTTCTGACAACCCCCGTAGTGAAAGCCCGGTAACCTCCATCAGTAACGAAAACATTGAGAAAGTGAGTAAATTAATCATGAAAGATCGTCGATTAACTGTGTGCATAATAGCTGAACAGATGAATTCTGCAATGTACATTGAAATTTTGACCCGCTTCATGAATTGTTCACACAGGATACGACACCAGTACGCACAACAAGGTTTCATGGTTTTTTTGTTCAGGACAATGCTCGCCCTCACACAGCCAATATCGTCAAACAGTTCCTTACAAAAAAGGGGGTGGTGCAAATTGAACATCACCATTCTCGCTAGATCTCAATCACAATATTTCTGACATCCAACGGAACGTGACGAGGCTTTTGAGTTCCATTCCAAAAGAAGACTTCTAGTAAAATTTCCAGGACATGTATAAGCAGATCTCAGCGGTGCATAGTTATGGGAGATGACAATTTCGAAGGACAGTAAGGCAACTTTCGTTAATATTTCATCTGCGTTAATGTGACAGAACTATTCACCGAACTTTACTGTCAGAGGTTGTATATCATATATTTTCGCTCATCACTACCCGAATAATTAAATCTTAAGTTTCATCACTCCATATAACTTGTGACTACTGATTATCTGTCCAATTAATGTATTCACTTGCTTACTGTGATCTTTTTTAAGCTGCTGCAAATTAATATAAGTGTTTTTTTCGTGGAATTCAACCTAGATCTGTTAATATTTTCCTGATTGTTCTTGAACTGACAGAGACACACCACCATTCAGATAACTTTTGATGGCCGTTCATGACATTCTTTCTGTCTTGGAGACATTGTTTTTTTTTATTTTTGCGTCCTCAACATATGTGGTGCATTATTTTCACCTTTTCCTGCTTTGTTTTTCATTGAATCTGTCTCTTGATATCGTAAGCAAAACTTTCGGGCTCAAGATGTAATCACTGGAGAACCATCTACCTGCCTGAAATTTTAGCACATGAAAGACCACTTTCATAACACAATAATCTTACATATTTTTTCTGGGTGTCCAATCTAATCTTTTATTTGTTGTCTTGGCCAGCAAACAGTCCTGACCACATTCCTATTGAAAACTTGTGGCACCTCTTAAAAACTCTTACCCGAATTAGGTATCCATGAAATAAAAGGAAACTAATTGAGGCTATAATTGTTTACTGCATCATGTAATAACAAAAGAGCTTAAAACTATCGATAGCTCAATGAAACACCGATATGAAACTGTAATAAAAATAAAAGCTACCTACCTTACTAAGTACTTATAACTCTCTGCTGTCATCAGTGTATCAAATGTGTATCGATAATTATTGTATCTTAACTTTTTTTTTGCATTACAACTATTTAAATTTTTGATTTTGAACTGAATTATTAAATTTTCTTTAAGATGATATGTACCACTTTGCATCTTGTGAAACGTTGCATTTTTCTATAAGAATACAACGTTAAAAACAAATATTTCTCAAACTGTCCCACAATTTTGGCCACAACTGTACATCTTAAAAGTAGTTGGTTTTCAAAATATATTGTACATCTCTCATTCAATGTATTTATCTCTTTAATACAAAAAATGGTTAAAAATTTAAATTAAAAAATTTTTTGAAAGAAAACTTTTGCAATAATTTTTTGAAAAGAGATACAATTCCTGAAATTAAAAAAATAATAATGAAATAAAATTTAAAAAAATTAAGTAAAGTGTGCATGTGTAAATGTGGAACTAAATCAAATTTGCATTTGATATTGAAATAAATAATCCATGAATGAAATAATTTATAAGCAAAAAGTGAAAGAGTGGCAAGCTTAATCTTTTCGGAGGTTGTACTGTTGATAATTTACAGTAGTTTAAAATGACTGGAACAATTAAATTTTTTTTGCTGGGTGGTTTAAATGTACAAGGTTCTTGGTAATCTTAATCTTTAATAAATTTTTCAAATGAAAAATTTAAAAAAAAAAATGTTTTAAGATTATACAGATATTTATGAATGTAACACAGAGATGGAACATTTGCTTCACGTATTAATTTATTTTGATATAGCTTATGATGATTATAAATTCAAATTTTGTATGTATAAATAATGTTTTTTACTAAGAACTTTGAGTACAAATATTGTAATTGCATTTTTGATCATTTAAATTTATAAATTATGATTTTTGTTTAAAGAATTTGAATTATGATTATTAGATTTTAAAAATAGCACAAAGAAATAACACAACACTCTAATTATATTTTTAATGTAATTCAGAACACAATTCAAGAAAGAAAATTGTAAGTAGAATATCTAACTTTTCAATAAAGGCGGGGGTACGCAAAATGAAAGACAAGCAAGATATCTAAAATGTCTGCGTCAAAATAGTAATTAAACTAAAAACCAATGTAGAATCCCTTTGAAAATTTCTGAGAAAATTTTAATGGTTCCTGATGCTAATATACAAAGAACCCAGACAGAGAACTCAGTCCTTTTTAATTTAAAGTAGGTCCCCCCCCCCTATCATATGTAACTATTTTATCTTGTTTCACATGAGTTTTGAAGTTCTCTTATTGGTCACAAATGTCTGGGGAGCTCAGCATCATAAATATACCAGCTTTAAAGTGCATGTGCTCAAAAATATTTGGAAAAGAGCCTTTAAGGGGGCATCTGAATATTCAAGACTAAAATATTCACATTTTTCACTTTAAGATTTATTTTATAATGCAAAATTTTAATTTCATTTGCATGCAAGTACATAGTTTAAATAAAAAAAATCATATACGCAAAGTGCGCACATGCACGAACGCACATACGTGCAATTCAAACATAACTAATTCAATCTTGTTTTCATTTTCATTCTACTGATGTTTATTTTTATTAGTTTGCATAAAAGGATACAGAAGAAAGAATAACAAAAAGTAGTATTTTCTTTCTCTATATAAAATTTTTTTCGTGATGCTGTAATAAATTTATTACATACTATCACATCATGCTAACGTTGAAGATGACGCTCCAAGTAGGCAATCCCGATTCCGCATGCGTCGTATGCTCTAAATTGGCAATCCTGTGCTTCGTTTCATATAAGTCGCCAATATGTACATTATTACAAGCTCTAGCAGAAAATATCGCAACGATTGCCTGGTCTGAAATCATTGTCAGTAAGCTCTCGATCGATATAATTTACGAGAAAGACGTTGTCTCATACGAAGACTTTTTAACAATCAACGGAACTAAATACTCAACTTTTCAGGAAGCTGCAAGAGCTGCCTGTGTGTCAACATCTGAGTACTTTATCAATGAAGTGTTGGAGAAAGCTGCTTCTTGGATGAATTTAATTGAAGAGGAGCACCAAAAACAAATTTTGCGAAAAAAAGAACAAATAGATAGAGCTACAAATAATACACTTAAATTACAGATTTACAATTTGAACAATTAGGATGAACATACTTGTATAATTTGTACAATGGTTGTTTGGTCCGCCATTAGATGGACAGGGGGTAACCCTCCCTAGCATTATATAAAAATAAATTTAATGGCCTTATAAAATTTTTGATATGATACATTTTTGTGAGACAAATTGTAAGTTTTTTCAAATTTGTAACTCATATAATTTAACAAATAAAATGTAATAAAATCTAACAGAAAAAACTAGCACAATATAGTTTCACTATGAAAATACTACAAAGAAAAGGTTATAGAGTCAATACTGAGAGAGAAGAAGGTGGATCACTACATATTTATTTCTGGTATATTATATCTTAAGAATTGCTGGCTCGAAATGGGGTTGTTCTAAAACAACTCTAGAATTAACATATAACGCTTACATTCTGCCACTCATTACCTACTGCTGTGAGCCTTTGGTTGAGGCATCTAAACAGGTGATTGATCTCCTAGAGAAGTGTTCCATAATCGAGCATTACGGCTAATTACGGGAGCTGTGAAATCAACACCAATCGATGCTCTGTTGTTATCAACCCATCAAATGCCTATTAAATCTATTATAGAAAAACAGGCTTTATTTTTATGGGAGAAAATTACTAGAATCCCAGAATGTCTATCCCTTTGCAAGGATTCTTTATCCTATACCAACAGAAATCTCAAATCACAGAGAGGCTTCCTTCAGAAAGTCATGGCTCTTAAAGAGCTTCATAGTTTTCATTTCGAACCAGAAGATCTAATAAAATCTTCCTGCCCGACTGAAAGGTATGACTTTGCACTTTCTACAGAACTGCTCTATGAGGTCCAAAAGAAAGAAACAGATAGTCAAATCCTAAGGATCCTTTCTTTGGAGACTTTGGATTCCTTATACCCTGAAGATGAATGGCTATACGTTTACACAGATGGTTCCAAGTTGATAGATTACAGTAATGCAGGTGCTGGAGTCTGCTGCAACCTATTCTCCTTCTATACACCAATAGGAATTCACAGCACTGCTTTTGATGCCGAAATTTCAGCTATACGTATTGCTCTATCTCAACTTCTTTGCCACACAGATCGTGTTTCAAAAGTAGTTATTCTGTGTGATTCAAGGGCGGCCCTCCAAGCAATATCTTCCATCGAGGCACCTTTGTCAAAGGATATTCTCAAATGTCAACTGTTAATTGGTGATTTACTTCAAAGCCACTTAGACATTGCCATGCAATGGATTCCAGTGCACTGTGGCATTGATGGGAATGAAAATGCCGATTGTTTGGCGAAGAAGGGGACAAAAATCTTACAAACCTCTATATAACAATACAGTTCCTTTTTATAGCGCCAAAAGAATTATAAAGAAATACTACAGAGAGCACTTCTGGTCTAAATTCAACCAAAAGAATAAACAAACGGTGTGGTTTAGCAAACTCCTTCATATTCCAAAATGGCCACGAGATAGAGCTGTGGCCGAATTTCGAATCGCCACTGGCCACGACTGCCTATCTAAGCATCTAAACATGATAGGCATTGCTCAGAGTCCACTTTGTAAACTGTGCGACTCCAATGAAGAAATGGACGCCATTTATTTGGCACGCTGCCGTGCACTCAGCTCTGGATCCATGTGGAGCAGATATTGGGAGGCCAGACACAAAATGTGCGATTTATAGACTATACTGTGAACTTGTGTTTCTTTTCTTATTTTTTCTTTCATTATTTTTTGTGTTGTCCTTTGTTTGTTTTTTGTCAATATTCTCTGCTTCTCATTTTGTTTGCAGTTGTCTTGTAATCCGCCATTGGAAATAAAAAAAAATCTCCTGTTTATACAAGAGTAATGCAGAACAAATTCATTTGTTTTTACTTTACCAATCATGTCTGTGATAGAAAAAAAATATAGAGGATAATATCTTGAGAGCAGAGTTATAGATAAGTGAAGGGAAAATCACGTATCTGAATCTCAATTACACAAAGACCACCAAGCGAAATAATTGGGATTAAATCATATTGATCTTCACAGTTTTCATGTGAGGAGGTACAGAAGCTGGAAGATGGATCGCTTTTTTTGTTAATGTCATAAAAGCTACAGGAAGGTTATTGGCTGACGGTCTTTAAAAGTTATTTCACGTTTAAATGCAGCCTATTACAAGTTCCCCCAAGAGAATGATGCATCATTGGGCTAAATGACATTAGACTTGTTGTTCTACTTGTAAAATTGAGATAAAATTTCAAATTTGATAATTGGGTAAAGATGTTCAAGTGTTAAAATTCTTAAACAAGTTTTTCAAAATTAAAAAATATATATATACTATTCGACATTTAAATTGAGTGCATTTTATTTACCTATGAAAGCTTATTATTGTTGAAAAATATGTACTCTTTGAAAGAAAGTTTCCTCAAAAGAAAACGTTGGCAACAGTAAAACGCATGAACTGACTGGCTGGAAACAAGCGATTTCGTTTATCGTGTGACTATGACGTCACATGAATTTATTAATTAATTGGCTGAAAACGTATGATTGTCGTTATTATGTGATTTGACGTCACATGAATTTAGCCCATTGAGATCACGATCCATTTTTATTCAAAATTCTGGAATTTCATCTTAATATAATTCTATAGCATAATGTCTCTTAAATCAAATTTAATTTGTAAAAATAGATTCTATCTCAGTCTTCATCCTCTCGTTCTAAGACGTAGAATTTTGAAACCGGCGAAATCAGTTTAAGTATCATATTTCTCATATGACCACAAATTTCTAAGAAAAATTGTTAATAACTCTTTGATTAGATTTAGCTGGAATTGCAATTTAACAAAACCTAAAATAAATCATCGGGAAATTATTCACAATCAGCCTATAATAGAATCTGTTTATTAAAAACTTTAAATTTACTCTGTTTGCAGTAAATATTACTACAAAAAGAGAAGAAAGTATAAAAAAAATTATCTGAAGTGTAAAATTTAATAACACAAGTTATTTTGAATAGTTAAAATATTTTTATCCCGCCCCAATATCTGAGCGTCTCAAGTTGTTAACAAGAAAGCTGTTAACAGAATAGCCATAAGCTACGAACTAGAGAAGATTGTATAAATATTTACGAAAGCTAAAATCTCTTTATTAAGATCTCATGGATATATTCCCATAAGAAAAATAAGCGTTATTTTTTTTCCTTCAAAATCGTCCACTCAATATGTCAAGTACGTTGAGATATTCTCCATAGAAGCTTGGTGGCGTTGGCAGTTTTTAGTTCATTTTCTTTCCTTCAGGCGGGCGAAATAGACTGATAATATTGAAAATTTCATCAAAAGTCCTTATGGTACCAATGAACATATGAACTTGGAGATCGATATCTAAATGTCAATGAAGAAGTTCAAGGCTATTGGGAGAGAGTGAATAGATTGCTTAGAAGGATTATTAATAAAAAACTGTGGCTGTGTTTGAAACTTTTGAAGTAATTAAATGGTAGATAATCCCAAGGAAGAAATAAAACCTGATGCTGGTTTATATTATACGCTCCTTGAAAACTATGAAAGTAAGTACAATACTTTTATTTGTCTCGCCATCACATGATGAAATTTTTTAAAAGTGAAGAATTCAATACGAAAGAAAAATTATTATATAAAAATGTCATAGCTTTATAGGTCTGAAATATTTACCATATTTAGAAAGTATAATAATTTATTTGCTCTGATTTATTTTTATGCTTAAAACTGCACTAAATTCAAAATTTTTGTAAACAAAAAGTAAATTATATGATGTTAAATAGTTTTAAATCTTGAAATACTAGTTCAACGTATTTAAAAAGGCTGAAAATACTTGAAAATTTTACTGAAACAATATTTTGCTATTGCAGTTTTTAACTGCTTATTTTATTGCACAGTTTCATACAATATTTTTGTTTTCAAAATGCAAGAAAATAATGCTACCTTTTATATAAATTTTTTAGCTTAAGCCTGGAAAATATTTTGAAATTGGAAGATCATATGTAAGAGCATTTTATGATTATTAAATCTCAAATAAAATAAGGTACTTATAGAGTATTGCAATTCTTTTTAAGCACTACAGCCTGTTGAAGACCAAGGCTGACTAACAAAGTTCTCTCCATCTAGCCCCATCCAGCATAATAGCCCCTCCAAAGGTTTACTCTAGTAACCTTTAAATAATTTTCAACGTTATCTATCCACCCATTTGGTGGTCTTCCTTCCTTTCGTTCAGGGCGTAGCTACCGCCATATCAATGATACTGGGCCCCCAAGCTATTGAGGCCATAACATATGTAACTACAG
>BMAO01038826.1:0-15643 GCA_019973975.1 Trichonephila clavata | reverse complement strand
AAAAGTTACCATAATTTTGTTTTTCAAGTTCCCGCTGTGAAGCGAACTTCACCAGTAAAACTCAATTCTCCCACAAGGAAAGTATCACTGCAGGTAAAATACCATACGTGGCGTGTTTCAGAATACAGTATTTATCATATTTCTTTTTAAAATTTACAAGCAGTCATTAAAGGAAATTGCTTATTATATATTATTATTATAATTTCAACATATAAAAATAAATCTCAATTTGACAATAAGAATAAAAGATAAAATTTATATTGTTTCATGCGTGAGAAAAAAACAAATTGATTAAAATGAAAGGGAATATGCTGCTCTCTTTAAGCGATACTAAAATCAGATTTTAAGAGCTTAAAAAAATTGTTAAACATCAGTTTTTTTCAATAAAAGAACACATAATCACATATAAACTAAAGCTCCAAATATTTAAGATCTGTGGTATGCTTTAATGTATAAGTAAGATGTTGTATCCGTTTTAATATTAATTAAACACTGCTAATCATACAAGAGCCATGCAATGTAAATAAATATAAAATGTAATACTTCTCTGTTTCCCTGAATAATTTTCCTAAAAAATTTTTTAGTTTTAACAGTGTTTTTTTTTAATTTTCCTGTTTCATTACCGTGATTCAATATTGTTTTAAATTTAAAAAGTTTTATATAAATCATGCTTCTTTTATTATAAAATCAAATAACTGATATTAATTTATAATTCCTTTCAGTAAAGAATTCTGTAGATAAAAATATTCTGAAAAAGGCATTTTTCTTGTATTTATTCAAATATGTTAAGATTAGGCAATCAAATATTTTTAAGGATATATTTTATCTAATACTTATTTGTAAACTGTACAGTTATTAATGTATGTACTGCCAACAAAACTTATTTTGATTCAGAAGGAATCTCGTAGAAGAAAAAGTGACAAAATAAAATATGCATAAATCCAGTATAACTGAAATAAGAAACAAAAGTTATTTCTTTAAATATTAAGAATTCATTTAATCTACTGGTATTTTTAGTTTTTTATTTGCTTTTGTCACTAAGATTAACGCATTTTTTTACTTCATTCCTTTTTTCCCACTTTGTCAAATCTCAAATTAAAGAAAAAATTTGTGAATTCTACGTTTCTTTTATAAATGGTCCGCAGAGAAGCAAAGAAATAAAAACCAGAAAGTCACTTTGAAAGAACGTAGAAATTTCCAAAGCAAGAGCGTAAGTACATAAAATCCTTTCAAGAAATAAATCTGGATTTGTAGAAATTTCCAGCATAGCAGTGCGATTGGTGAATTTCGTTTTCTAGGAATCTTTGAAAACTAAGCTGTCAAAGGATATACAACTTTATTCAGTAAAGAAAATGTTGATTTGATGTATTTTGAATTCCGTACAAAGGACATATACTTTAAGGATTAAATAAAAATCCAATTTCGAAAGAATAATGGTACAATACTCGCAATATGTTTCCTTTTTTAGGGGGGGGGGTATTTTCTTAATACTTCCCTTTTGAGAAGTATAGTTTGAATCATTACATACCGTATATTTTCGAATACAAGCTAATCCGTGTATAAGCAGAAAATGCATTTTTTTCTTTAAAAATTTATCCAAAATTCGAATGCTGTATCTATATATTCAATAGCAAATTGATTCTTTTTGTTTTAAATAGGTTAATTATGCGAATAAAAGGTTTTCTTTTATACACAGGTATTAACTCCTTACTTTTGACAAAAATAATTAGATCATCAGTATATCCATAAAAATTAAAAACATGTATTTTTTTCATAAGAATTTAAATATAGTTAGATAAACTATATTGCTAACAATTTCCCGTTGTGGTAAGTCTTACTTTTCTTATAAACATGTAAATATTACCATAACAAATAAGTTAATGAAAGTGTTTCACAAAGTATTTTTGGGAAATTTCAGTGGAAATATATAAACGAAATTTAACTTCTTGCAGACCTATTCCTTTTTATATAAAAAGTATAAATGTATTTATCAATTTCTCTATCACATTGCTCTGAATTATGAAAAGAATTATTCGGAACCCTTATTGAGCACGTCGCTATAATAGCACTTATAGATAATGACATAATTCCTTTTTTATATATATGCAGCAATAAAATCTTTCAGTAAATCTTTAATCATATTCTTATTATATTTATCTGTAACACCTTAATTGGTTCAGTAATGTAACTTCAGTAAGATCATTTATATAATATTTTGTTAATATTCTTCAAAAGCCTTCACACATATTATCAATATTTATAAACAGATTTATTGATAGGATTATTTTAAATATCTGTCTATATATATTGTTTAACTGTGGTATTATTATTAGGTATAATTAATCTAAAGCCACTATCTTTATAGGTCATTTCTCTTAAAAACATCACACTCACATCTCTCTCTCTCTCTTCTATATTTTCAAATCTCCTGTAAATAAATGTTGATAATGTTCATCAGTAAATTCACTATAATTAAATATGATTCATACATATTTTAAGGAACTAAAATTTTTTTGTAAATAAGAATTAACCAGTCTATTTCTAATTATATTTGAAAACTTTGAAGAATTGCATTTTCAATTTGAAAAAGGTGTTTAGTAAAAGTATAGCTAATTAATATTGTATTGTATCGATGTATTCATAAATACAAATGTACAGTGTATTTTTCTACTTAGAAATATCTTTTTAATTTTAATATTAAATTTATTAACTAAGAATTAATTATGTATTATATAACATTCAAATCATAACTATCACACTCATGAAAACAATTTTTACATAAAGCACCATCAATCACTGGTCTTTTCGTTATGGGGAGACTTGATATAAAATAATTAAAAAGCCTGACATTAAAAGTTTTTCAAAAGTATTCATTAATTTATTAATTTTAGCCCCTGTAGTTTCAATGTCTCAATTTTTCTCTTGGATTTGGTATTCTAGAGATTTTATTTTTATTTTTACTATAAGAATCGTAATATTGATATTATAGAAATATTTATTATTTTGGTTTAATGTGACTTGTATTATATTTCTACCACAGTACATCGCGTAAAGCCTGTATGGGTAAATCATATTAAAGCTTGCATATACATATATACACAATGTATTGATGAGATGGTATACATTTTATGAATTTTAGTCATGGCAAGTAAAAAGTTACTTGATATGGATCACACATCATCACTTACTTATTTTTAACTTCATGAGCGAGCTCTTCGCTCAAAAGCAAAAATGTAAGATAGAGAATTATTCAAATTCCACATTTAAGTATGCAAGGAAAAAGAGGGGGAAACGTGATATAAAAATTATAATCAGGTAGGCTTATTCACGATATATAGATTTATCGTGAATAAACCTCTCTACACAGTGGGTCTTCAATGGCTTCAGGACTCGAACCCACGACTCGACAACATCGGCAACGAGTCCGTGACTTGGATACTTATGGTATTCAAAGTAAAGGTTGTCACGAATGCTGTTCAAAATCAGAAAGTTCAACCTCAGTAGCCTAATGGCATTGATCCAGAGATTGCAAACTGCATTGCATTCTCTAAATGTGTGTGTGGGAGGGGGGAGAGAGAAAGAGATGTGTTTCGAAATAGGGTATTCGGAATTATGATTTACAGACAAATATATGAGATTTGAATTTTAAGTAAATACTAAGTTATTATATATATATACATTCCAATCAAGTAAAATTTGTCAATCTCACCTAGATTATAATCTCACGTTAGATATTCCTTTTGTACGAACTTTTGCATTGATCTACGATTTTAAAGATAACCTGATGTTCGATAATATCACACCTATTAACATGCAGCAATTCCTTCAGAAACAATAAAATAATTGCATAATAACTTAGGGAGTGGAATATAGCTTAACAAAGAGTAATGCTTTTAAAAATGTGTATTCTCAATTAAAAAAATCGCAGCTCTATTCGGGATCCTCAAAAGTACAGTTATCATAATTTGTTTTGTGAGTATTATCACAGAAACAACGATATTTGTTAATATTTTACTTCTATACCATCTAATTCATAATTACAATATTTGTGTGATATTTTTGAGTTGGTGTTTCTCAGAGTGCTTTTTATTTAAGTTGTAAGCGTTAATATTTTTCACATTTCTTGAATGCAAATAGTTAGTCTTATGTCATATCGTCATTGTTACAAGTTAAATTATTTGGTTTTTAAAACAAGAAGCCTTTTTTATATTTTAACAATTCATTCCTTCATCACTTTAAACAGAATGTTGAAATCTGAAGAGCAGACAGCAGCGATACTTTTACAAAAACTGTTTTTTTTTTGTATAGAACAATAACTGAGTATATTTATATATTTCACTCTTTTTACGTATTAAAAGGCCACATAATTCTTGAAATCAGTTTCTTTTTACGCAGTTTCTTCTTCCCCAAAATCTTTTTGTTTTGTTTTTTTGCTTAAGATTTGATTATTATGAAATTATGGTTTTCTGAAAAGATTAAAAGAGTCAAAAAGTTTGATACACATTAGTCAACGTCAAAGAATTTTTTTATCTAAAATTAAAAAGATTTGGAACGCCAAAATGTTTGTAGATAAATCATCTTATATGTAGACTTAAATGTGCGAGCCATACATTTGTATCTTAAGGCTGTTTTCGCCATATGTACGAGAGCTTTAACTAAATGCGGAGCACATTTTCGGACAGAAAAATGCCCCAATTTTTATAAAAAATTTTAACATTGTAACTTATACATTTGTTTATAAAATAGTGTTCTTAAAATTTTAAAATATTTCATAAATAATTAATTTATCCTTCTAACATGTAAAGGAATAACTCATTTAGCATTACGGTATAGGAGAAAAATGCGAAACATATTTTATAAAAGAAAAAATGAGTCAACTTGGATAAAAATGAGTAGCATCATAGAATAAGTGATTCTCTACAGGATAGTGAAGCCAGAATAAAATATTAATGTGGCAGTACTTTTATATCTGAACAAATGATCCGAGAGAGAATTCGGGTCCTATTCTTTAACATAAGCCAATGACAGACAATTAAATCTCCCTCGTCAATCGTATCATTCCATAATTTTAGGAGGTTTGATAATGCTTTACAGGAATCGTAAGGACATATTTCTGCCCATAAAAAAAAATTAAATTTTTTTTCTAAATTTAAAAAAAAAATTTCAACTTTCTATGTGTGTGTGTGTTTTAATACTGCTTTTTTTTATCTATACTACTCAGATGATTGCTGGATCGATTAACTTAATATAGAATTTGAGCGTTTTGGGGCAATGTAGCCCAAAATGAGAAAAACCTAGACGTTTGAAATTTGATACGCTGTAACTATGGATGATGATAGTTACCATTCCGAAGAGAATCTTTTAAAATCTGCTCTAGAATTTTTAAACATGAATTTTGTAATGCTTCTGTTGTGTTGCTGTTGCTTATGCCACCTGTCTGACGTAATCAGATTGAGGCCCACGAAATTCATCATGGCAACGGGCTAGAGATACGCCTGCCATTAGCCTAAGCTTTGAGTCCATGAAGGTCAGAGCACGATTTTGCTCACGATAGATGGCAACACCATTCAGATCCACAGATTTAACAAGCACGTTTTCCGTTTGTACTCGGCAGTATTTGGTGGCATCGGCACGGGCCTTCCGGTCTGGCGTCCGATGCTCTAACCACTAGGCTACCCACGTCCATTTAAAAAAATGCTTCTTCGTAGCTCTAGCGATACGACGTCACGTTTATAATTTTAAAAAATCTGCACGAAAAGGGAAAAAAAAATATTGTATATCACCAAGCAATTGCTTCAAATTTTAGTGAAATTCATATTTTTAACTTAAGGCTGAAATATTTTTCTTTGTTTACAAGTAGTAATAAAAATAAATGCATTTTAACTGCCTCAAGTTTTGTCTTTTGAAATTATTGTATTAATTTTTTTTTTCAGATTCCCCGGGAATACCGGGTATTTCAGTTATATTTATATAATTGATTTCGATATTTTATTTGCTAAATCATTATTTCTTTGGGTTCATTTAAAATTATTCAAAATATTATTTAGAAATTTAACTTATTAAAAAAAATTTTTATCCTTCATTTGATTGTTATATTTTTCGATTCACTCGTGTGAAGAAAGTTATACTTGCTAGTTTTTCTATAATATGAGTTTTCTTATTAGGAGGGATGATCAGAAAAAGAGTTACAAGCCGGAGGAATTGTAAACTACATATTGTAGAGAAATTTGTCTCCTCGGTAGAGACAAATGACGCTAAATGTCATGCAGGTTGTGCACGGATAGCTAGTGTAAGTTCCCAGACGATTCAGAACCTTTGAAATGGCAAGACGCTAAGAAAATTGGTCTCGATTGGAAGTGCCCCAGCCGTGATTCGATTTTTATGGACAAAGAAGTCTCTCTCTCTCTCTCTCTCTTCTCTCTCTGCACCTGCTATTCACAGTCAAATCGAGGTAGTTTATCGTGAAGAAGCAATGAGCAGACAACATGTAGCGAAATGGTGTCGCTCTTTTCAATCAGTCTGACAGGATGTCGAAAACCACAATATGGCAGGGAGCAGCCGACCAAGCTCGTCAATCACAATCACCCCCCTACACACACACACACAGCCCAGATTTGGCACCAATGACTATTTCCTGTTTCTGAGGCTCAAGGAGCACTTATCCGGCAGACGGTTCTCTTCAGATAGTGCTGTAAAACATACATAGAGACCCGGTTCAATGGGCATGGACCTGATTTCTACCATGACGGTTAAGCAAATTGGTTCTGCGTTCTTAAAATGCCTAAACAGGCTTGGTGATTATGTCGAAAAGTGATGGGCACGTATGCCTCGTAATTTCCTTTTGTATTTTCTATCTATTGTTAATGAATAATTATTTATTCGACTTGTAATCTTTTTTTTATCACCCCTCGTAATATACGAAAATATTTGCAGAGCAATTTATTTATTTGATTTTTTCGCATAACAACCAGGAGGAGAAACCATGCCTTCTTAAGGTATCCGAACACGTTGAAAATGACCAAATTCAGTCAAGACAGTTATTATTTTTTTTTTTTTTATTGAACAAAGCTATCTTTTGAATTACGAAACATACTTGTTTTGTTTCTACACTACCTAGAGGCCAAGTTACAATCAATTTTTATAAAGTTATAAAAACCGGAAGTGGGTATTTGATCTACCAGAAGAGGGCATTTAAATTGCTTAAAATCTATCATGGCGAGTCTGATAACTCAAAATATTACGAATGTATTTCTATAAAACTTTTTAAACCTGATATTTACGTTATTTTCTAGAGAATGTACTAAAATATGTCTTATTATATGAATACTTTTTGAGTTATTGCTTGTTATTTAAATAATGGTCTCATAAAAAAATGTAATATTTCTTTATAATGTTTACTCAATCATCTCCAAAATTTTCCAATTTTAATAAAAAATTAAAATTTTAGTACATTTTCTAGATAAATGTACCTAATTTGTTTTCGTAATACTTTTACTAATATATGTTTATTACTTTTTTCTCTAACTGCTTTGAAGTTTTTCAAAAATATTGCTGTAATTTCACTTATAATTGCGATTTTTGTAAAGTTCAGGTAGTTTATTTTAAATTTTGATAGTTAAATAGTAATGTTTATTGGTATTGAGTCCTAAAAGAGCATTTATAATGTTTTAGAATGCTATTTTGTTAAAAAGTACTCCGAACGTGTTCGGATACCTTAAAAAACGAATAAAGAGAAATACGTACAGTATATTAAAACGATACATTATCCCATGCTTCCCCAAAATGAAAGAAGTTTAATAACATGTGAAACACACACAGGTAAAGTACCAAAGCTCTTCTGGCAATTGTTCTTCGCGAGATATTTTCCAAGTTTTGCAAATTTTAAATAAGAGCAATGTTATCATAAAAAGGTGACTACCTTATAAAATTTTACTAATTTAATAAAGTAATAACTTTAATTTAATAACTTAATTTTTAGTAATTTAATAAAGTAATAATAACTTTCTATTAACTAAATAAAAATTTCTATGCTTATAAAATCATACTATGTATGCCATGAACAAGAAAATATACAATGTGAATGGTTTCCTACAACATTTTAATAATATAAATGATACTCCATATTAATACATTTTCATTTCGTCATTTTCTTATTACTGTGAATAAAATAAGAGCTTTTTATTAGTAGGATATAATTCCAAAGTAAGATTAAAATGAAAAAGTTAAGGGGGGAAATTACTTTTGAAGAATTAAAGGTATGGCTAAAAATTATAGTTATTGTGAACAAATTAATAATAAGAATTTTAGAAATACAAACTATGTAAAATAGACAAAAATGTGTTGAAAGTATAATAAAACTTCAAATTCCTGGTTTACTTTGAGCAGTTTAAGGTGTTAATTTATATAAGGTGTTAATTACATTCAATCTTGTTTTTGATAGTCTGAAAAATTAAATTAACATTTCAGTCAAAAATTTTAATTTATATTATTTCTCTAGGATGTTTAATTCAGATAAATTCAAAATTTCGTTACGCATCTCATTGAAATAGGCATATAGTTGATCTTGTAATTTAACAATTATTTTGAAAAAGGATTGTTCAAATTTCCAATTTCTTCTATTTCTGATTTTGAACATTTTTACGAATATGGGATTATTATTATGAATGTTATTTAGGAATATTACATTGTCTGTAATAATTTATTATATTGTATTATAATGATTGTTAGGAATATAGATATTCCGAAGATGCGCGAGTATTTTCGGACTTTTAAGTTAAAAGACGTTAAATATTTTTCAGATTATTTTAAAGAATTCTTCAGTCGTTGACTCAAGAAAATATAAATAATATATGCTCCTCATACCTTTCATAAAAATCAATTTTCGCATTTTGCAGTTGAAAAAGGAAAAAGAAACATGGAAAGTAATGCAGAAAAAAAAGAAAAATAATCATTGCTCAAGCTAAAATGTAGGATAAATCATTCTGACAAGTGGTAGCATGAAAAGTTTTTGAAATATAAAAAAAAAATTTATTTCTGCAATATTTTCTGAAATGTAATTTCTTTCCTTTCTATTCCTCCTAATGTTTTTCATCATGCGAATAAGCGTTCCACAAATTTCAAATGAAATTAGTTTTATCATCAGATATAAATTCCCGATGTTACGGTACGGACGTTAAGTTTGTAATACAAGGAAAGAATGTAAGTAACAAAGTTGTACATCTAAATTATAGTTGGAAGAACAAGTGATTACATTTTCAGAAAATTTTAGTTGTAAATCACAAGAAATTAGAATACAAAGCATCCCCATTCTAACAGCAATAGTATCACTTTTACGCCTGGACGTGGAATCGAGCAGATTGGAGGGTGTGTCGATTACAGTAGACCATTGTAGCTTCAGCAATATTCTGCAGCTCATTGATCAAATTGATTAATGAGTAGTGGTTTGTTGGTCGTTTACTGGCCAGAGCAACAGTAAAACATATTCTGTATCAAGGAAGGTCAGAACACAACAAAGGCAACATATGGTCGCATGTAGCCTAGCTGAAACGTAGCGTTATGGAGGTCTCAAACAGAGGGAAGCGTCACGAACCCTAATACATCAGAAATGCAACAGATGCTATTTTAAGTGCCAACAAAGCGAATAAGAGTATATTGAAGGGTGTATATAATAACATTCCCTCCCCATACATCACTTCAAATGATGGACCTATATGACGATGCTGAATGTGCAATCTGTTAATGTGAGTTCTTTACGGTGATGCTATGCAAGTCTGTAGTCCTCATGATATTGTATGTAGAACCAGTATTCGTCAGAAAAGAGAATATGATGTAAGGTTTGACATTGACTGTTGGTGCACCCGTCTGTGATGCAGCATCAAGAATCATGTTTGGTGTGTTAACAGTTCAGGGTGCTACAAACGTATTTGCACTGTCAGTGCAGGCATTTGTCGCCCTGCAAACGACCCTATTTCTTGACTTCGGGTTTCTAACGTGATTGTACAATGCCATAAGTCCATGCAGGTAACATTATTAATTCTCTTTTCAGCTGTTAGTGAGAGAGATGGACCTGCATGGCGTACTGTAGAGCCTCCCTCCTGAATCCAACAATTCTATATTTTTGTGTCAGTCATGGGATCTCGACCAACGTCTGCAACAATCACGAGTCAGTCAAGATCACACATTTCACCTTCTTATATAATAATAAATTTCTCTACCACAATAATAACCTTCAATTCACACACAATTTCTGCATGCTGCACGATCTCTTCTTTTATACATAATATAGGGAGCAAGCACTACAGCCGCCTGTTTTGTATGAATGTGCTAAAAATGCGAATCACACATTAACATATAACATCTTGTCTTATCTCTCATGCCAGTTTCACGCGTGTAGATTGGCTCCTTTCTGGTGTAACAAATTTTAATGATCAATAGAGTAATAAAATATTCAATATAACTGTGAAACAGGACAGTCCACTATGGTGGTGAGTGTTACAGCCAGTGAGTAGCAGTTAAGTTAATTAAGAGTTAAGCCATAAAGGCGAATTCTGAAAGACCGTCGTGTGTCTTAATAGAAAGTGCTACACATTAATTTCAAAGGTCTCCGAAGTCTAGTGAAATGGTTACAAATTAGGAAAGGGAGTTCACGGCTTAAAAATTATTCCTGTCTCCAGGATTCAAACTTTTTATGACTAATGTCATCAATAGCTTTTATCTTGCTCTAGCACTACATTAATAAAAAAATATACATATTTTCTTGGTCTACTTGTGTGTTGTTTTTTGGTATATGTTACTATTGCATGACCTTTTAATAACAATTTGAAATTAATTATACAAATGAAGTCAAGAAATTTAATCAAAATTCTATCACATTTAAAAAAAAAGGATCTACGAGAATAATTTTAAAATATGCCTCAAGTACTCAGCAAAAAAATGCACTTTAAATTAATTAATGTTTCAGTACTAAAAACTTAATAAATATAGTTTTAAAAACTCTTTCAATCATTTGTGTAAAGAACAGAATGCCACAGAAGATTACTTTTAAGTAATTTAATGTGCCCAGTTATTTTTGAAAAATAAATGAGTTATCTTAACTTTTTATGCAGTTTAAAAATTATTTTAAAGAAAATTTTTAAAATTACAGAATGCAATCAATAATAAAGGAACGTGAGTTATATTTTCAATGTTCCAATTTATTTTCAACTTGGTTTAGCGTAAAGCTACCTCAATTACTCTGTATGATGGTTTTATTTAGAATCATAACTAGAATCCATGATTCAAATGGATCATTGGCATTCTATATTGTAACTTTAACCTTCATTCTCAAAAATACACGAAAATACAAATACAAATAGGTAAAGGCCATTTCCTTTTCATAAATACACGTATTTATGCTGAAACGATTTTGAGAGAAGCATTAGTAGATCATGTTCATATAGACTAATAAATATTTATACTATCTAAATATCATATAAATTACCTAAGGAATATTTTCTTAGATATAACCTCGAAAACTACGAATAATCTTTCAGATGCAATACATGAAATCAATAACCACATTTAATAAAATAATTTTAGAAAATCTTTCTCTAAGTACGTTTTTTTCTATGAACTATCCTTTTTCTCTCTAAAGGAATTCGAGGAAAAAGCAAATGATAAATGCCTCGGTTAACCTACTTATCGAAATGTTTGTTTATTGGCTCTCTAAATGAGGCTAAAATTTATTCATGGAGCCCATTTCCTACTTTATTTCCCAATAGAAGGCTTGCGTTATCGAGCATGCGCTAGAAGTTCGTTACTATACCCACTTTAAACTTCCAAGCGATACTTTTGAGTAAACAAGATCTTCGAGAAAAAGAAACAAAACCTTTTCCTCTTTTTGATTTATAAATTCTTGAACGCTTATAAGGTTAAATCTATAATTCTAAATCTCTTATTTCTATTCTCATTTTCTGTCTCCTCTCTCTCTCTCTGTCTCTCTGCCTATCTCTCTCTCTGTTCTCTGCCTATCTCACTCTGTCTTTCTCTCTCTGTCTTTTTCTCTCTCTCTATCTGCCTCTCTCTCTCTCTCTCTCTATATATATATATGTAATAATTCCCACAAATATAATCCTTTTAAATATCTTTCAATTATCTGGACCATCCCTTGAGGACTAACGTTTTAGTAATAAGTTAGCCCGCCGCCTAACGAGAGTATTTTAAAACTACACCTATCCACCCACTCAGATCATGTGATTTGAGAAGCCTATAAATACCGAGATTCCTGGAGACCAACTCTTTCGCTTCTGTATTTTGTCTGCGTAAACATGTAGCCGGCTGCAGCTCATTGTGCATTCGTTTTCTTTGTTATGTGTCGTCCTTGTGATGTTTTATGTGCTTAAGATGTGGGATTAAACAGATTTGAATAACCCCATGACTGCCTCTTGGATAATATTTATTATGCCTCACCAATCATATTATAAAGAAATCATTTCAACGGCCACGTCTATTTCATATATATATCTTTTTAGCTCGTTTTTCACGTAGTGGAACAAAAGTGCTATTAGGACGCAAGTTTCGTCTTCGTCTTCGTTCCATATTTTGTCGTACCTTTTTCTCAGCCAATAAGCAACCAATTGACTCGGGTTTTCGGCATTTGGTCGCATTTGTGCCCTAGATGAGCCGAATCATATTTAAATTTTCCCATAGTTTTCCCGAATTTTCCTACAAATTTTCCTGAATTTCGCTTTTTTGCTTTTTTATAGTGCTGATACAGATTTGTGTCATTATTTCTTTTCAGCTCAATAGTAGTACATTTAGAGAAGTGGTACAGTACACACTACTTTTTGTTAGTAAAAAGTTCATTAGTTGCATTACTGTAAAATACAACATGTGAAAAACGCGCTAAAATTACTTGGCCATGCCAATGATTGATATCTTGTTTCTTTCTCTCTCTGTCTCTCTCTCTCTATCTCTGTCTCTCTCTCTCTCTCTCTCTCTCTGTCTTTCTCTCTCTGTCTCTCTGTCTCTCTATCTCTATATCTATCTCTATTCTCTCTCTCTCTCTCTCTCTATATATATATATATATATATTTGTATGTTGTGTGTGTTTTATGTTTGTGTGTGTGTGTTTGTCTTTGATAACTTTGGAGTTATATATATTTTGAGTATGGATTATATATTCGTATACCTTTGTCTTTACATTTTATTAGTCTTATTTCCATATGTATTTTATTGCATGAAAAATTTTATATTAAATAAATCTAAGCTAGCACTCTGAGAAAATTTGTTTCCTTAAAGGTCATAGTGTCTCAATAACTAGCAAATCACTTCACAAATTCAAAGTTCCAGAATTTAAAATGTAATAACGTTTCCCTTAACACGTTTTCGCTTTCTCAAATTGGAATAAAAAAAGGCGTTCAGTCGAATAAATATTTACAAACAGAAAATAATAATTTAAAGAATATATATATATATATATATATAATATATATTTTTTACTGTTTTTCAATTTTCGAAATGGACATGAATAATCATTTCCTTCATTGAATTGAGTCTTAAGGTTCCTTAGAAAATAAAAAAGGAGCTAATTTTCGTTTCCTTAATTCACTGCTATCGAAAGGGATTAGCATGATAATTCTAAAAACAAGAATATGCCGTGTAATGATATGAAAATAATGCAACTGTATTCTTAAAAGCATTGCGAAGAATTTAAAATAAGGGCTTAATTTTATTATCATACACGACGGATATGTGATTTCCATGAAATATTAAAGGAATTAGTTTTTAAGAGCGAGTAGGATTAAGAAAAGTAAGTATAGAAATGAATTGAATATGAAATTTTCGTTCATTTAGATGACAGTATTGCATAAAAATTTAGATTATAAAAACACTTAAAGAAGGGTGTCAGAAAAAAATAGAAATATAATCCATGTTTGATGAAAAACGTATCATTTTCGATGGCATAAATAAGCAAAATCGTAAAATAAGCAAAAAGCATAAAATAAGCAATTTCAAATTGTATGTCGAGTATTATCTACTCATAATATTTAAAAAGAATTGCACTGTTTTGTTTATCTGCTTAAGTAGGTTTTTTACCAGGTTTTCTGTTTATCCACTCTTAAAATGTGTTTACAGGTAGTGATTTGAAAAGTTTCCCTCCACGCTTCTTAAGATTAAGTTTTAAATCCTTGATCAGCTTCTGGTTCACAAACGCGACGAAGCGAATAGGTAAAAAAATTTCAATTATTTTATAATGCTAACATATGAAAGTAATTTTAAAGAGTTTTCCCCTTCACATTTTATAATTGAAAATTTAATTGAAAATTTTGCATTCCCTGTGAAATGCATTAAAGAATAATATATATATTTTGCATTTAAATATTACAATATTTAATTGAATTAGTTTGGAGAACAATAATATCAACATTTATAAACACACTCTCTCTCTCTATTTCTATTCAATAATTGTCATTCGAAAATAATGAAAAACCATACTAAGCATCTTTATCCCAAACAATAAAATAAAATTTAAAAGAATTTTTTTAAAAAACAGCTTTAAAACACAGACGTTTTTATATTTTAAATACATTTGATTCTCATTAAAAATCCTCATGAACTAAAAATTTTTTTCAAACTGTACTTTTTAATAGTTATTTGCAAAAAGTAAATGACATTTTAATATTTAATTAAAGTACCTTTCTCACTTAAAAATAAACAATTTAAAAAAAAAAATAATGTTTCACAGTTTGAAAATGTTAAGAATCTTCACAATTCTCCGCATGTAAATAAAAGTAAAAATTATGTTTCCTAAATTCGATGGAAAGAGAAAAAATTTATACACATGAAAAAAAAATGCGTAGCTAAAAAGATGTGAAATATATTCAAGCGGTCTTGAAAAGAAGTTTATTTAACATATTTCAATTTCATCTTACGAATAACAGTTGAAATCATTCATCAATAAATTAGTTTTAAAATAAAACTAAAGAATTTTAAGATATTCAAATGTGCTTTGTAAGAGCTTTTTTACCCTTAATTTATTTACCATGAAATATCCCCCCCCTTTTTTTTGGCGTCGATTGTATTTCTTTTGAACTAGATAATTTTTAGAATGCAAATCTTGGTTGTTCTTTCTAATTATTTATACATTTGCCTTCACTTTTAAGTGTCGTTAATTTCAGAATTTTGTTTTTATTTTACAATCTGGCAAAAATTTATTAATTACTTCTTTTCCAAGCATTTTTTTATTTTATTTTTTAAAAAAAATCAGAATAGAGTATTCTTTTCGGGAATATTTTTCTTATATTTTGAGAAAAAGGCAGAATGAATCGCGGTTTAATCTAGGGAAAAAATGCTCTTAATCGGAACCTGCCTATGTAGAAAAGATGTCCTATTGTATGGAGATTAAGAGAAAAATATAATTCAAAAGAAATAAGTTCAAAATTCAATATTGAACAGCGCAGTTCAATTTTCAAAAAAATTGAAAAAGACTTGATTTTGGTTAGAGAATTTTTGACTGAAAATAAAATTATCTTTCTACAATATAAATAACCCAGAACGGCAAATATTAAAAAAATGAGGTGGATGTGGTAGCCTAGTGGTCAAGGTAACGGACCCGTAGTTGTGTGTGTTGTATTGTAAAAGAGCATTCATCTTTCTTTAGTTT
>BMAO01038825.1:0-99814 GCA_019973975.1 Trichonephila clavata | reverse complement strand
TTTTTACAAATCTTCTTCTTCAATGGCTCGACAGCCCTGGTTGGGCCCTGGCCCTTTCCAGAAGTTTTCTCTATGTATCTGTACTTTTGGCAACTGCTTTCCAGTTTTTGACTTAAACAGAGGCGGATTAAGGTAGTTGGAAGCCCCTGGCGGTAAAAGGTTTGGGGCCCGTGGTTGGTTTGTCGCTGGCCTTTGCACTCATCAAGCTTGGGGCACCTACCAGCGCTGGGAGCCCCTGGCGGCCGCCAGGTCCGACACCCGCTTAATCCGCCACTGCACCCAAATACCAAATATGGAAAACAATAGCGAGGTAGACGAGATACGAGAAGACTTTAAACAATCAGATCACTTACGTCTAGGCAATATCTTCTAATTCTTAGCGACCTAATCTAATTTGGTTTCCTAATTGACAAATAGTCAACTTTAATATAACAATGTGGCCGCGGTAGCCGAGTGGTCTAGGCATCGGATCGTGGCTAGCATGTCATGAGTTCGATTCCAGTACCACTGAAGACCCGCCGTGTAGGGGAGCGATGCACGTTAAATCTGTCGAGAGTTCAAACGTCCTCCCGTTGGTATGGTGTGGTAGTTAGGAGAGGGGGTGCCAGCTCAGGTGTCGTCCGCGTCACTTGACCATGG
This sequence comes from Trichonephila clavata, assembly GCA_019973975.1. NCBI lineage: Eukaryota > Metazoa > Arthropoda > Arachnida > Araneae > Nephilidae > Trichonephila > Trichonephila clavata. Next base: position 99,175 of record BMAO01038825.1, on the reverse strand, counting down.
TTCAAATTTACGCCGACCGTCCTCAAAAGCCCTCGTGTAGCTGAACAGTGGGACGTTAATATTCACTCACTCACTCATTAATATTACAATAATCAGCTACGAAGTATCCACGCTTCACTTCACGTTTAATCAATCACTGCTAGCCGTAGCAATCTATATAACACACCTCTCTCTCTTTTCCTCGAAAGTTTAATCTTTATATACAAGTCTAAATTTACATACTCACATCTTCTTCTTCGAAGGAAGAATTTCAATACATTAAATTTTAAAGACCCATTTTCCTCGCAAGGGGACTGTTAGTAAGAAGAATCCGAAAAGACCCGTGACATACTGATTTTTTTGGTACATTTTATACCTTTTCTGAGAAGAGTAGTTAACCAATGAATACATTCATTAAAAAAAAAATTGCGGTTCTCCGGTATTTTTGCTTTTTAATGTGGACCTCGATCCAAAACAATTACCCTCTACTGGAGCAATAATTTAAAAAATCTATCTTTTTTTTAAAAACGGGTAAGCACAAAAATAAGTGAATTAAATTTGCATTATGCATGGTAAACTGTGTTTTAGATAATAATTCATTCCACAGTTCTACTAAATGTTGAGGTAATATTTTCTACCAGAGATAAAGGACATAAAAAAAAGCCCGAATGAGGAAATCCGATTTTTAAATTGATAAGTTTAAAAGAAAGGAAAAACATGAGAGTGAAAGTCGTTTCAGAGGAGGACCTGATTCACTCGGATGAATCAAATAAAGAGTTCAAAGACAATTGAAACTTCCAACTTTATTTAATCACAAAACTTTACATGGTTCGTTAACCTACAAAGGAAAGGGTAAACAATTCTGAAAAAAGCGTCTCCTTGCTACCGTGAAAAAACAAATGCCACTGAAATAAACATTGAGAATTCAGACTGGGATAAAAAAAAAATGAAATGTAGGTTTCTGCGTGTCATTTTGGTCCACACAGGTCGTTTCTTCTTCTTCTTTTTCTTGAAGTGGCTGAATCCAAATCAAAGCGGTTCTCTCCATTTTGAGGCAAGCATTTCCAATGTGGTGCAAAAAACGGATTTTTTAAAAAACAATGGATGAAGATCAAACACATATATAATTGATAACTTACAAGGAAAAATTGTATGACCCTGCGAATATTTTTTGATGATTATGTTTGTGTTTAATATAGACTGAGAGAGAAGCAATTGTATACTAACCATTACCCACTCGTTTTGTTGTTTCATGATGTTGTTTGACTACATAATGTCAAGTTATAGATATCTGAGTCATAGCATTGGGTTTTTGATTGTATTAAAAAAAATATTCTTACAGCTCTGGCCTCTTGATTAGAAAAAGGACAGTACTTTAATTTCTAAATTGGCAGTATATTTTATCTTCTTCTCCTCTATTCCTTGGTAGTCAGTTTTCGAAAAATCCGTCCGGAGCAGATTTTTACTCAACAAAAGAAGCTTACTTGCCAAATTTAAAGTCTCGAGGTCTTATTGCACAAAAATTAGAATTTTCATCAAAAAGATCCAGAAGCTCCCCCACCCCTTCCTTTTGAGGATTGATGTTCTCAATACTCGTTCTTTGTGGATTTCTACAATACAAAAGAAACATGCTTGTAAAATTTTAAAGTCTGTATGTCCAATAGTTCTGCAGAGATTTCGTGATGATTGAGTCGGTTTTCTTCTGTATATTGGTAGATAAACTTCCAGATTAAAAGTGTAACAAAATAAATTTATTGACTTCATTCATTACACTTTAAACAGGAGGCAATTAAGAAAATATAATCGGCATAAATCCTCTTCTTTTCCACTTGTTAGTTTAGTCCAGGGGTTGGTAGACTTTCGAGAAAGAAGAGCCGAATTGTCAGTGAAACACGATAACGAAGGCACCTGAGAGTCAATTGATATGTACACGCATAGGCACCTAGAGGGGCGTCCTCCTCTTGTAATAATCACGATCGAGACTTTTATATTTATATTAGTATTTTTTATATTATTAATTTTATATATATATATGCACACAATAAAGTTTTCCACTGTCTCAAAAACTAAGAACTATGGAAGATATTTAAGAAAACAACCAAAGCTCATCATAAGAACAATTAAAGACGAAATATCATAATGTTAAAAATTAAACTTATAAAACTTCGCAAAAAAAAAAATTCTTAACGACTATACAAAAAATACTTTCTTCTGAAATTCTTTTTTGCGCTAATAATTAAAATTGACTTAGGTTGTGATCTTGCTTAGAAAAAATTCGAAGTTTATTGGCCGAATTTGGTTACCTACCTCTTTTTCATGTAAATTTGGCATCGGTTGTTCTTGCATTAAATCATTTATTTTTAGTAATCCTAATTTACATGCCCCTGGTCAAAATGCTGGGAACGCCGTGTATGTATATTTGGATATTTTTAAGGTAGAAAAACCGTGACAAGTTCAAGATTTTTTTTATTTTAAACTTAGAACACATAAACAGTGACCTTACGGGGCTTTGTTATGTTTGGCAACCAGTTAATATTTTTTATTTCAAGCATAACTGTAAGTTATGGTTTCTTAGTTTATTTTTGTATTTGATTCATGGAAGAAAATGTTTGTTCGCATAAATTTGTGGAACCAAATTTCCTGAGAACATCAAATGCGCTAGTTTTTTTTTAAAAAAACTCCTTATACGTTTTAGCAAAAATTATTTCATGTATCAAATATTATTGTTTTTATTTTACTGTTGTTTCATAGTGATTTAATTGTGCCGATAAATTAAATTTGATTTCTCGGTTTTTTTTTTTTTTTTTTAGCAGATAATTAGGAAGGAAAATAAAAGAGAAACAATAATTTTAGTAGAAGTTATTTATTTTACAATAACGCAAAGAGTCAGATGTCCTAAACAGCAACAAACGCTTATGCAAAGAACCGCAGTCTGTCGACCCCTGGTCTAGTCTCAAGGACGCATCCCATCTTGCCCCTTAAATATGACCTTGACATGAATATCCCATTCTCCGTTTTTGTATGATTTTAAAAAAGGGGGAGGGCGAAAGGAATGTTTATCATTTGCTTTTACTATGCTGCTGAGAGGGATTTTGGGAGGGGAGGGGGAAGGGAAGAAATTTTTCTTTCATAACCGACACGGACAATGTAGCAATTGATATTCATCAATATTAATGCACAATTATATTATAAAAAGCAATGTAAAAGTACCTAAAAGCAAATTATGGAAATATTTACATTTCATAAGGATGCAAAAAATTTATTTTTAGAAAATATATTCCAGTAAAATTTCGGAAAAAGTCCAAAAGTCGTATTTTGTAAGCATTCGTGTTAAATACTAAATTGAGTAAATATGGAAAAAAATGTGTGTGTATGGGTTTAAAAGTAAAATCAAAACACAAGTTAAGTAAATCTAAAGCGAAAAAGAATTTAAAACTACGATTTTATGGTTGAATATAGAATATCCTTCATTTTTTGCATTCAAAATATTTTGAAATATACTATTGTTCATATAAATATACATTTCGCTAACAAGAATATAAAATAATTTAGGGACAAACAATATGCCATTCTTTTAAATCAAATAAATATTGTAGAAATTTGTTGGTTATCTTTTGAAATATAATGAATAACATATTTAAAAAACGATGTTTATTGATTACACTGAAGACTATTAAACGATTCGTTACATACAATTGCCCTTCAGGAAAAATATTGAATGTTTTTTCCCCATGGCTGTTGCGTTTGCTGTGATAAATGATTCAAAATAGTAAACCCAAACTTCATACAACCCTGTACATTAATGAATAAAACCATTTTTTTTATTGTCACATCTGCCGTCAAGCAGACTAGCAACAGGGAGTTACTTTTTCTTTTGAGGCACATAATTTTTTTTGTAATATTTCAAATAATTTTTATCTTTATGCTTTTAATAACCATTTTAAGCACCACATATTTTTGTTTTCAGAATTATCTTTCATATTTCATTTAAAAGAAAATGAATTAGAAGAAATGTTTGTTCTCTGTAAAAAAGTTAAAACGAATCCGAACTATTCCCTGTATAAATTGTTTTTTATTATATTTGTTCGAAGCTAAGACAAAAATATTTCTTCTACGGTCGTTACAGTTGTGAATGAAAGATATTTGGCCATTATTGTATTGTGATGAAAATGATAACAACAGATACTTTTAAATATTGGAGTTTATTATTTGTTAGTATTTTTTGTAATAAAACTTTTCAAAATTGTATTGTAGTGCAAAATTTCATTTCATTTTTATTGACGTATGGAAATTGATGGGGAATTTTAAATTCGGCTCGTTGACTACTTTCCAGAAATACGTGCAATTGAAATTTTCAAAATAATGATGCAAATCCTAATACCTTCCATATGCTAAGCTTAATATTCTGCATATAAACAGAAAATACATGTATTTTTATTTTAATTTGCTTATTACTTCTTGAAATGGATCTTTTTAACTTATATATAATCTTTAATGATTACTTTTATTAGCTGTTTCTTACAAAGTAGCATTACACTTAAAAAAATTCTAAGTTCTTATTCTTTTCTTTTTAAATTCTAAGCATTTTCATTTCTTTTGATTCTAAGAAGTCACGCATCACTTTGCTTTGCGGGGAATATTTCTGATAACGGTAATCCTATAAGGTAAACATGAATAAACGAATAAAAAGGACTTTTCCAGACGAATTATTGCATTTATATATTTCTGAAAACATGTAATAACTGCATTAGAATTTAAAATTTTGTTTATCCCTTGCTCGTTTCACGCAATCGAAGAAAATACCTTCGAAATCTCACCTGAAATACCTATTACATTCCTGATTTTACATTTCCTGCAGTCCTTTCAAACTATATTTAGATGAGATGCCTATAAATATGATGGGTGCTCACTCTGAAATCTGAACTATGTCTTACGGCAAATTTCTATGTAAATGAAAAAATTCCTCGAACGTGTCTACTCAATTCTTTATTACTGATAATTTCTTTGACATCGTGGTTGATGCCACCGGTATTTTTCAATCCCCTGTCGCTTGATACACAATAAAAAAGGCAAGACATCTTCTAAAACCAAACATTCTTTTTTTGTTCTTACGTGTGTTCCAGAAATAATTCCAATTCCAGAATTTCTCGAGTGAGTAGGTATGCAAGGCATCCATCCAGATGGAAAAGAATGCGCTCGAATACCTTACCCAGTGTCCAACTTTTATCTTGCAGACGATGTAAACAGGTTTTTTTTTTATTCTTCGTAAAAATTAACTTTTCTTTTCTTCGAATTACCCGCGTTTTTTTTTCAAGGACTGAGGTTTAATTTTTTTCCTGGTGGAGATCTCACTGAATGCTGTCGTGCGAAGAACCGGAAGTGCACACGATTTTAAAAACGTGAAAATGGCGCTCAAGATAATTTTCGTTTTCATTTGGTCATTTATAGCATTAAAAGAACAATTATGATGTCCTTTACATCCATTTTGGTTGTCATTGATGCTTAAGCCGTCTTTGTCTATAGCGTTGGAATTCTAATGTAAATATATGTAGGCGTAATTTTCAGTCATTGTTTTATATGAAATTTTTCAGTGGTGATTCGGATCATTATCCGTAAAAAAATGTCTGTGACGTTCGTGTTGACTTGTTTCATTGCAATCAATTTCTATAACTGCTCTAAAAAACTTATTCTCCCTCTTCCTCTTTTTTTTTTTTTTTGATTTAATTATTTTTATCCTGTTTGTGTTGTGATTATGTTAAAAAAATGTTTAAATGTTTCACTTTATGTGTAACCTATTATTCATTATGATATGAAATAATATTTATAAAATTTTTATTATTTTTTTTTACTTCCATTTTGCAATAAATGATTCATTTACTTTCATTAAAAGTATTTCAATTTTAAAGTTTTAATGGTAATATACTTTTATTTTTCATTAAAAATAACTGAAAAAGTCAGATATATATTGTTTACCAGTTTATGCTGTTACACGAAAATTTAAAATAGCTCTTGTTCAGTTAACTTTTGAATTTGGGAAGTTTTACCGTACCTACCATTTATAGGTTTATTTTTTTCAACCGTTACTTGAATAATCTTATTTGATTCTTTATGTTGGTTTGAAGTAATTTGAAAGTTCAATTCCCCCTTTTGAAATATACATTGGATTTTTCTCTTTGGGAAAAAAAACCACATATATCATTGCATAAGCGCGTCTTTCTTTTATTTCAATTGGATTAGCTGTGATTTTTATTAACGTACCTAAGGCAACGTGAGAGCTATTGGCGACAGATCTCGCAATGCTGAACCATTGTCAAGTGATAAGGATGACTCCTGAGCTCTGGTGCCTTACTCTCCAAACTTCCACATTACGACAGTATCAGCGCTTTGTGTTTTGACAGATTTAATGTGCACCAACCCCTCTGCGCTGAGAGTTTTAAGTGGCACCAGGACACGATCACGTAGGCCGCCACGATTTCACAATCACGATTACTTCATTATATTTGCTTGCACATATTTTTTCCTAGTTTTCTGTTGATAATGCTTTTATTGCATTTATTTTAATTTTTATATTTATAATAATAGTTTTTCTAAAAAACTGAATGGGGTTTTTCCTTTTATTCTTTATGAGTTATTTATTCCTTATGAGTTATTCCCATTTCTGAAGTTTGTTTCCAATGTAAACATTATTTTGTTTAAAACTAAGAAAAAGTCCCTCTTTAATATGAATGTCTGTATAGTCTCGATTTCTTTATTTGAACTATAATGCTTTCTCTTAAAAGTTCTAACTAAATATTTAGAATTATGAATGGAATTTTTTTATATATATAAATATGCAAAATATATTTTATATATATAAATATGCCATATGTGTTCATTAGAATTAAACTTTTGCTCCATGAAAATTTTTTAAAAATATTTACTGTCGAAAATTACAAGTTACATTCTTCGATTAATCGATTTAACTATCCACGAATCGATTTTTTCACAAGAACTTGAAATTTCTTACTCAATGCGTTGAGAGTTTTTGATCAATTGTTCGGAGGTTCTTGAATCATACAATAGAATGGCTAATAGTTTCTTACCCTATTACATAATAGGAAATCCAAAGGATGTGATTTACTTAACTTATTTTCCTAGAGACGAACTACGAAATCAGGTCATCGCACACTTCCTTAATGAAACATTCCATATCCTGCTTTCGTTGATATTGGGCTGGTCCTTAGCGGTAAATGCTCTCGCTTTGTCAATGAGCATGCCCTTCGTTTTCTAGCCAACGAAAAATAATTATATTCAATATCCGATTTGGAATTCAATGCTTAAAAATTCTATCTTCTAGCATTTTGAATTCCACAATAAATTCTATGTGGATCTTAATTCCATTTCTCAACTGCTGATTATTATATTTATTTCATTTGAAGAGACAAGAATGTGGTGCAATATTCTTCTTTTTTTTACAACAACAACACTTTTCTTTTTTAATCTTGACCATTCAAAGCGAAGTTCAGTTGTTCAAATCATTTTCATTGATCAGAAAGAAAAGAAAGCGATTGAGATTCACTTTTAAAAATACTTCTTTGGCTGCCTTCGTTGGCTATTTGAGAACGATATAATTCGAATTTTGAAATAATAATAATTATCTCATTAAGCTTTGTAATCTGCATCACATTCCATCCAGGTTTCTACATCAACAAAACTCAACAAAAGAGCATGTATACATCCCCTCACTTGGAAAAACACTGACCTAATATTCCGGGCAGATGTTTACCAAATCACACAACTGAAATTCCCCAAATATCCCTCACCTTGGGTTTTTCCGTCACTTTTGGCCTCACGCGAAACAACTGTTGAGCACTGCACTGTTCGAAAACGTATCCGGACTTTGGTTTGGATATTTGACGCTCCGGATAATAAACATTCGGATGAACGAAGTTCTACTGTATTGGGATAATTTTAAATTTATAAATATGGAATTATCTAAGTCTATTTCGTATCGTGGAAAAAATACAAGAAAATTGAGACGTTAGCAAGAATATTTACCTTTCCTACCATGAATTTAAAAATCAAGAGAATATAAATTTATGTATTGTAATATCTTGGAAGCAGTGTCGGCTAAGCTCATTTCGGGCCTTAGGCGCAGAAGATCTACGAGCCCCCTTGGCACTGGCGGATCCAAGAAGGGCTCTTGTGGATCCGGTTAAGTCCAACTTATCTGGGTCCCTGGGCGCCCGCCCCAAGAGCTTAGTGGATAAACCTGCACTGTTTGAAAGTTTAAGGTATGTCCATAGAATAGTTACATCTATTGTCATTGATTTTTTTAAAAAAAAAACATGGTTTCATTTCTGATGTTTTTGAAAGTAGTATTTATATATTCTATGGATCTCAGATTTTTTTTTTTTTTTTTTTGTAAAAAAGCTTTATATGGCTGAAATATATTTATTTTATTCTCAGTTGTAAAAGTAGTTTGTTTTAACATTAAATATATTCGTGTAATTATTTTAAAAATAAATTTTGAAAAACATAAAATAAATATTCAGTTTAAAAAACCTTCGAATTAGCGAAACAAATTGTGTTGAATTTATTTGTTTTATTCGATATTTGATTTTTAAGAAGTTTGTGAAAAATTTACCGAATCCAAATGCCATTTCGCCAAGTAAAAACAAAACAGCGATAGATCGCCACATGAAAAAGACATCAAAGTGGTAGGGGAAAAAACAAACACAAAAACACCCCAAGCAGCAGAAACGAAAACAAAAAGCGATAAGCTGCCAATTGTGGCATCTGGAGATATAGGAATATTTTTTTGCAAGTAATACAATGGTCCGCTACTACGGGCATTCTCCCCCTTTCCTCACCGACTATCGAAATACTAGAATTAATAAGTTAATATTTTTGTACGGGAGTTTTTATTTCTATCAGCAAAACATATATATTTGGTGGAATAATATGATTCAAATTTATGAAAAAAGGGAATGAATAATTAGTAGTTTGAAAATTAAGATAACTTTAAAATGTTTTTAAGCGAGATAAATAATATAATTTATCCTTTTTGTTAATTAATATAGATCTCTAATTTATTTAGATCTTATAATTTTTATAGATCTATAATAATCTATGTGCAAAATACAAGTAATTGGAAGTTATAGTATTTTTTGGTAGATAATATATTTATTATTCGATTTTAATAATATGGCGAGATATTGTTTTCTTCTCTCGGATATATCTTGTTCGAAGTCTTGATTTTTAATGAATTTATTTTTTGAATTAAATTACAATGAAAGTCTGCTTTTTAAGATTAAATGAAGCAATTTATGTTATTGAAATAACATTTTCTGCCTGAACTATAATTTTCCAACTGTTACTCGTTTCTTATTTCATGTAGCATTTATTTTGCCCATTTTGAATGGGGTAAAATGATTAAAATATATTTATAAGCATAGTATTTTTATCTCCATAAGGAATTATTACGAACTCTAGCGAGATTCTGCTTCGGAAAAAATTTAAAATATTTTTGATTTTCTTTAAAATTTTAATGCTTTTCTTGAGGTTATGTTTTTATATATTTATTAATTTGTTTATAGAATATGTTTTTAGGAAAATCATTTGAAAATAGAACAAAAAATATACATAATGTTTTCCAGCTAATCGATTAAAACATGCATTAGGGTTAAAAATATTCTAAACAAGAACTAAATTTGCTTCTGTTTCATATGCTTACACTTTCTAAAATTCTCGGTACTATGGACAAAAAGATAAATGATAAGATTAAATCTCGTGTTTCTTGCCTGTAAGCTTTTGATAATGATTTTATTTTCTCTAAAAATGTCGAATACCCAAGAAGCTGTTTTCTTATCGCAGTTAAACGTCAAGCAGTTCGCTTGAGTTTATTTATTAACTTCTAAATAATCCTTTTTTTTTTATCAGCTATGTTCCTTTAGTGATAAAAATGAATCAGAACACGAACAAAAACAGAGTTTTAGATTGTTATTTATAGAGAAATAAAAAAAAAAAATTTTAATGCTGAACAATATTTTATTTTTGAAAATAAATGTGTTGATTTTCTAAAAAGAATCGGCTGCCTGTTTTTGTGTTGTGAACATTTCACTTCTTCTGGGGAACTATAGGTAAACATTTGAGCTATTTACTTTTTAAAATTCAATTCTATTGTTTGTACTTTTTGTTCCATTTTAAATTCGTTTTGTTAAAGTAGATTTGTTTGCTTACTAAGATAAGTGATTAATCTTATTGAGTTTCTGGTACGCTTTTACATCCTTTCCCTACGCATCGTTATTTATTAAAATAAATTTCGCTGATTTATTTATTTATTAAAGTGGGCTAAATTCTTGACGGTTACATGATAAATGCAATCACATGCTCTTCATTGAATTCAAAATGACTTTAGACTTGTGCTTGTTCTATTAGTAAAATCTAGATAAAAATTCAAATCTGATAATTGCGTAAAGATTTTTCAAAATTCAAAATATAATAATAATAATAATAAATTCTTATACTATACGTGTACCTTAAGTCAAGTTCATTTTCTTTACGTATGTGCATTATTATTGTTGACAAATTTGTATTTTTAAAAGATTGTTTCTGCAAGAAACAAAAGTTGGCATCAACAAAGCGCACGAATTGATTGATTGGTAATTCGTGATTGCATTTATGTATCATGTGTTTATTTTATCACATGGATTTATGAACTGATTTGCTTTTAACACGAGATTGTAGTTATCATGTGACTATGACGTCACATGATTTTAGTCCATTTCGTTATACAGAGTAGATCAACAATCCCGTAGAACTTCTCTATCCACAAACTTAAGAGTTGTTATTGTCATTAGAGCGACAGAGAGAAGGATAGAGAGAACAAAAATGCAATTTATTGTACAAAAAGTAAGAATTTTATTCTAAGAAATAAAGCAAATTGATGAGGAAAAAGTATCAAAAAATATTTTTCTGTTTATTTTTCGTGAAGAAACGCTTTATCACTGTGTAAAATAAACAATTCGTAAGCAAATAAAAAGCCTGCGATAGCTTAAGATTCAAGGAAATAACAAGGCGTGTACTGCCTTGAAAATGTTGACTCTTTCCATAGCGAACATTGATTCAAATACAAATGTTCCATATTTAAGAGAGCGACGTTGTTCCATTTTGGTAGGAGATACAACTGTTAGGAAATTTATTGGCCTTCGTTTGAAAAATTGTTAAGTTATTTCATTTCTAATGACAAACACAATAAAAATAATAATGATAAAATTTGCGTTCGTGTGAAAATTCTAAGCACATTCTCGTGAAATTAAGTACATAAGCTATTTTGAAAAGATCTGATCCACAGAAATTTCTTGAATTAAAGTCGTTTGCGAGAAGATGTTTTTCAAGTTTGTAAATAAATGATTTTTATGCGAATTTTTAAGAATCTAATGAATTTTATTTGAGAAAACTTTATTCTCATTCTTTTTATGAATAGAACCAATTTTAAGGTGCTATTTTTTTCTGTAACCGTGGGAAAAAAGAATGGCTTCTTTTCAAACTTCTTTAATACTTCTTAGGCGTTAGATTTAATGGTGCATGGATTTATAAATGTCAATCATGTTTCATGTCTAGGAAATAGCACTTGGTACAAAAAGATTTGAATGAATAAATCTTTTTGTCTAAATTCCAATTAAGGAGCCGTAGACTTGGAAATTTGGATTTTCAGAATTTTGATCTTAAAAGAGCAGGTCATCAAATATCTTTTTATTTAAGATGATTTGTATAAAATTCTTAGGTTTTCTTTAAATTTAACACGTTAAAATTATGTGAAAATTTGAAAAGTTACTATTTGGAGCTTGTATCATATAACTTTGTACAAGATTTCAAGTTACGTTTACTATTTAATTGGATCGTTTTGACTTAGCCTGAAATGTTTTGAAAAATATGCATGTCTGTGTGAAACATAAGTTTCGTTATTTCTTTAACATTTTAGTTGAGTTACCTATTATTTTTGTTTTACTTTTTATTTCCTCGTGTTTTATATATTTTTAGTAGTCTTATTTTTGAACGAAACTAAATGAGAGATTTCTACAATTTGAAACAGAAATTCATCGCTGTGCATATTTAATGGATTAAATTCCTGCGGGTCACATGATAAATTCATTCACGTGTTTTCCATTGAATTCAAAACTGTCTCGAGATTTGTACTTGTTGTTCTACGCGTAAAATTTCGAATAAAATTTCAAATTTGGTAATTGCTTAACTATAAAAGATTCGCCAAAAAAAATTTATAAAATTATAAATTTCTTGTAATTATACCGCGCGCGCGCGTTTACCTTTTTTTCCTTCTTTTTTTTCCAAATCAAATGCATTTTACAGTCCTATGCATCAAGTGCCTATGTGCTTTATTACAGTTGACAATGGACTAAATTCATGTGACGTTATAATCACATGATAATTTCAAACCACGTGTTTTTAGCCAATCAAGTTCAAAAACACATGTGACGTCATAGTCACGATAAATGCAATTATCTATTTTCAGCAATCAGTTCACGACTTCGTTGTTGCAAATTACGCTTTTTACAGAAACTTTTTTTTTTTAAATTAATATTTGTCACTTTATTTAAAAGTACACGTATAAAAACAAGACTTTTTTTTCTTTAATTTTAAAATCTTTTTGCAGAAATTTCTTTTTATAACTCTTGAGCATCTTTACCAACTATGCAATTTAAATTTACTAAAAAAAGAATAAAAAGTAATAGTTACTTCTTTAATCAATGAAACAATATAAGAGTCATAATACATTATGTACTTTTTAAAAGAAAAATTTAGCAACAGCGAAGTACATGAACTGATTGGCTGGAAACAAGTGATTGCAGCTATCATGTGACAATGACGCCACATGAAGTTAGAGTTCATTGGTTCTAGTTTTTGATAATTTTTTTTTAATATCTTAGCAGAGTTAAAAAAAGGTATGAATGGATATTTATATTCATTGATTTATTTTAATCTGACAATGAGTTGTGTAAAGTACTAAATTCAAAAATCCGTACTTAGTTTAATGATAGCTAAAAAATTTTTATTTGTATGCATTTTTTGTAGAACATAAACCCCTTTGTAAACAGAAATGAAATTGTAAACGAAGGAAAACAATGCGTGTGCACGAAAAGAAGTATACTATGTGTGAGTAAATAAAAAGGTAATTTATGTTGGTGGAATAATGGTAGGAAAAAATCAGCGAGGCATACTATAAAAATATTAGTAAAAAATAGATATATGCATATAAATAAAACAAACAGTACAAATAATTTTTTTCATTTCGTACACATTTTAACTAAAGGGCATTGAACTAAGAATATATTTGTTTGAATTATTTTATATTTATGGATGGGAAATTGCTATATTTAAAATTAAGATATGGAATCATTATTTTTGATTTTAAACTCATATAATTCTAGTTATTTATTTATTTATTTACTAGCCGTTACCCTCCCGCTTCGCTGGGTATTTCATGATGTTTTATAAATATATCTGTTTATATTCTGACAGACAGACAGACAGAAAGACAAAAATTTTAAAAATTGGTTTTTTGTTATGAGTACCGTATATACTTTTAGTGCATTAAGTAAAAAGCTGCTAATTTGAAATTACAAACAGACACTTCAATTTTATTTATTTGTATAGATATAGATTGGGATTATAATAACTATTGTTTAAATGTGACTAAAAATGTAAATAAAAAAAAAGAAAAGATTAAAACTAACCGTAAAACTTATCAATTTTTTGTTTCTTGCATTGCTTTTTACTTATGAAGCCTTGATTTATTATTTTTAAAAGTGCATCCGAAACAGCCGATGCTCTACTTAACTGAACAGTGAGATAACTATCATAAAAAAAATTATGGCACGTATCAGCGCATTATCATGTGCGCGTAACACTATTATGTCTCATGAAGAGCATCGGTCGCCAGTAACCAAAACAACGACTTCATAAGCTCGGCTTGGCGTTCAATTTGGCGTTCATCTTGGCATTCAGTTTCACGTTCACCCGTATAGTTTCCGTTCCCGTAAGAATACGGGAATAAAATATAGCCTATGTTACTCCCCGTTAATGTAGCTTTCCATTAGTGAAAGAATTTTTAAAATCGCACCAGCCGTTTCCGAGATTAGCCGGAACAAACAGACAGACAGACAGACAGACAAAAATTTTAAAAATTGGTGTTTTGTTATGAGAACCGTATATACTGTTAGTGCATTAAGTAAAAAGCTGCTAATTTGAAATTACAAACAGACACTTCAATTTTATTTATTTGTATAGATTTTTTTGCGTATTTATTATTTTTCGTTTATGATGGTCTAGTTATGAATTGTTGTCTTGACAAATTTCGAAAGAATTAGTAGTTTATGACTTTTATAGCGCAGTACCGTTACAATAATACACGTTTTCAGTTGATGTATTAAAACTCTTTTTATAAGTATTCAAATGTTTTGTTAATATATTATGATTAATTAGTTTTCGTATTTGGAGTTCAGATTTAAAGTTTTCAATTCTTGAATTCTTTTTTGTGAAAAAAGTAACAATAGCTTGTTTTTATGACATTAGTATGAAGGGGTTTATTTAGTTTTTGTCGGTAGTAAAAGATTTTGAAATTTTTTTGAGTTTATGTTATCTATATTATTTTCCTATTTTTTTTGTTACAATTGTAAGTTCTATTTTCTAGCCATTTAATTTGTTTGAAAACGCTTAAATGCTTTACAATAAAATGTTGGTAAGTGTTTTTATATCTAACATAAATTTTTAAAAAATTAAGAATAATATTTTGTATAACGTATAGGCATGCAGTCTACAGTTTGAATTTATGTTATTTTTGTATGTACGTATTTTTAATATTAAATTAGATTTAGTTTTTACAGTCTTTGTTTTGTATGAATATACTTATTTCTAAATAAAATTACCGTAAAATGTGGCGTATAACGCTCACCTATATTTTTAAGCTCAATTTTTGGATTTTTAAGTATATTCGCCGTATAACGCGCACCCCCTTTTTAAGGAAGAAATCTGAAATGTTCGTATCCATTGCTCTTATGTTTTGAAGTCATTTATTCGAGGGATGATCCCAGACTTTTGAAAAAAATAGTATACTTCTAGAGCTACAACTTTTTTAGTTTGTAACGCAAGTCGTTTGTTTTAAATAAACAAAATTTCGATACATGTAGAAGTAAATTTTTCTTTATGCTCATCTCTTTTTTTATTTTAAAGCTATCGTTTTTATACCCAGCGTTTATCATGCACCCTTAAGTTTCGATCTTATTTTTTTGTGTTAAAAGTGCGCATTATATGCCAGATTTTACCGTATTTGTTTTATTTGCCACAACATTACTATCAGAAACTTAAATCAACAATTTGGACTCCCCCCCTTCCCCCAATTAAAACTCTTCTATATTTTTCTATATAACCATATTTTTCTTCGACTTGTAGAAAGATCACTGATTCATGCTTTAAATGCTTTGTTTCTAAGGGGGGGAGGTCATTTCATTACTTAGATGAAATTTACTGAGTTATATTTGGATATTCCGGCTGGGTGGCGTAGTTAGTTTGGCGTTGGCCTTGTACACCCAAGGTTGTGGGTTCGACCCCGGCCCAAGTCGGTGGATTTTCATGATGCAGGAAATCGACAGCGCGTCCATGTTTTTGATTGTGCGGCATGTAAAAGATACCTTGAGTGCCTTTTCGGCTTGGGGACTCTCGGAAAAATTAAATTCCAAGAACAAGTTCGCATCGTCAGAGCTCGGATGCCTTCCTCTGGGAAGAAACAGGGAGTCAAAATTACATTGTGGCAATTGGTATCCACCTATATGGTGCCACACTAAGAAGTAATACTAGCTCCCGGGTCTCTAGGTCTGAAATGGTAAAAATACCAATCTGCAGGCCCATTGGGGAAAAAATATTTGTGGATATTTTATTCTGTTTTTATTTTTTACTGAAAAAGAGATAAAATGTTATTTGACTTTGACCGATCAGCATCTGCAGGACAGTAGGTATAAAGTTATAATGAAAGCGGCTACAATGTGCGTGTGTCAAATGTGTTGAATCGTGAATGATTAAAAAAAATATCACCTGTGCAATCAAAGCAAAAATATAATATATATTTATCCTATAATATGCGCGTAATTTGAATTAATTTTCATTGAAACTAAAATTTTAAGACTTTTTTTTGTCTATAAATAAAGTAAAAGATATTTTGCCGTCGGGTGGCTTAATCGCAAAAGTTTTCTTCAAATTTTGTGAATATCAACAATTTTATTAATTAATAAATTAAATATTTAAAAATGATACTTAATAACGATGTGAATGAATATATAGTTTTTTCTCTTATTAATTTGTTTACTACATTCCAGAGATGACATTTAAGTTTAATAAATTGAATGGTCTTACGATTGTAACATCTTATCACGTCATCATACACGTGTGCTTCATATTCTGCAACTTCAATACATTTACGTCATTCTGTTGCACAGGTGGCTGAATATGTTTTTACTAATACTCTCAAAAGGATTTTGAATGAAATTTCCATTAAGTACCATATGTTATAAAAAATCTTATTTTTTTCTTTTATAATTTGTTTATTTATTTTTTGTCATTTCTCCTTTTAAATTAATTGCTTCCTTGTTCAAAATAAATATCGTTTCTTTTTTACCTGTTTCTCGTAAGCTTAGAATCTAAGATTTTAATGAGTTTTAAAATGATTTTACGGTTTTGATTGCAATATGCTTGGATTTTTTTAGTTTCCTTTAAAATAGTATACGAATACCCGTTTTAGATGTTGAGCCCAAAGGTTATTTTGTTTTTACAAAAATTTCTTTGAAATTGATTTTGTGAAATTTCATTTAGTGTAATTGTCTTTTTTTTTTCAGTTCGTATCATTTTCGATAAGTAATATATGGAGAAAGGTGATTAAAATTATTTGTAATTACTAATCGATTTATAATTTTCTTCTTTGCATACAAATTTTTATTTTAAACAATTCTTAAAATCTTTTTAAGGAAGATAATTAGCATAAAGAATACTCGCATCTTCAGATCCTTCAAAATACTGCCAATTAAAATATTATCGTTTCCTTTCGTCCCGTTTCAACAATTGAAGATTGAAATTATTTATCTATTTTGTGATTAATTCTACTTTTTTTGTTATACTGATAGAATATTATCTGTTTCAAAGATATAATTAAATTTCTCTGTTTTAAAAGAGTGATAATTTTTTTAAGAAAAGCTTTTTATATTTATAGTTAATGAAAAACAGCGTTGTGTGTGTGTGTGTGATATTCAACTTTAAAAAATTGTCGAAATGTGTTTCGTCGCACATCTAATGGAAACCAAATAAATATAACTTGGAAGTATACTTTAATATAGTGGTCTTAAACTATGTTCCACGGAACCTTGGGATTCCACGAGTCAAAATAAAAAAATCGAAAATAAAGTTATAAATGTGTCATGTGTAATCAAAATGGATTAATATTCTCTATAGCAGGGATTCTCAACCCCCGGGCCGCGGACCGATACCAGTTTACGGATTATATGGTTCCGGACCGTCCAAGGAACATTAAATTATTTCCATTTTTTTTTTTTTTTTTACTGTGGTGTATTTCTCTTAAATTTGTACGACTTTCCATGGAAATCATTTTGTATTCCATGTTAAATCTCTATGCATTCATTTTTTGGAAACTACTTTATTCTGAAGGCATATTTAAATTCAAATAAATTAAAATCGATAGATCAAAATAATCTAAAATATAAACAAATCAACGTCTCACCCTCAGCGGGCCGTGGTAAAATTATCAAACGTTCACCGGTTCACGGCAATAAAAAGATTGGTAATTGCTGTTCTGTAGTTTGTATGACCACACAGATATAGAAAGCAGTGCTTCCCACAATGCGGGAAACACTGCTTTAGACTTGTTCTTCTTAGATTCTATTTTAAATATTATTTTTAGAACATTCTAAAAGTGGAATGGAGTTATAAGGGTTCCAAAAGTCGAAAAGGAGTGAAGACCACAACTTCAAGTGAAAGAAACGCAGTTATTTAGGAATATATGAACATTTCAAACTCGGGTCAAAAATCAAAGTTTTCTGGAGGAATTTTGTTAATTTCTAGTATTCATCTGAAGCCCCTAAGTGATTTTCTAACAAAAACTTGCTTTGTGAAATAGCAAAGAAATAAGACCGCTTTTCGGTCGCCTAGTACACAAATGTCTCCTTTCATATCACATCTCATAATCAACAATATGCTGAAATGTTGTATGCGACTTCGTTTTCATGACCTTTCTGCCTCGACTAATCGTTTGAGTAACCCTTTTTGACCGCATGAGATTCGTCATCGAAAACGAAATCATTTGACAGCTTCGCGATGTCACAACATCCCATGTGGCTTCTAAACTCAGCAGATCGGTGCCATCCTGAATTGCCTCTTCATCCAGCTTAACGGTTTTTCCGAAGGCAGGAAACTTTATAAAGTAATTCAATAAATTTTTACGATTGGTACCCCCCTGCGGTAATGCGTCACGAACTATCAGACCAATGTCCCATTATCCTATTAATGCTGATCTAGTGTTCCTGACTGTGCCACTTGGTGACGCAATGGCGATGACTTGCTGGGGAGAATACATCGCTGTGAAGTTGGAAGTTTTAACCAACTCTGGGCCAATTTTATCTGAGCGGATGTCCGGATCTCGTGGCAAAAACGACCAAGACTTTTTCTCCCTTCCTTTTTTTTTTTCTTTTTAAATTCTGTGAGAGCTTTGCTTTATTATTTTTTTAGTTGATTTCCTCAGGAAGATCACTTTCATTGTGTTGCATATAGTTGATCTCGAAAAATTTTAAGACGTCAGTGCAAAAGGAGATAATAATTGGTAAAAAAGAAGAGAATTTTTTTTTTTTTTTTTTTTTTTTTTTTTTTTGCATGCAGTTGATTAGGAAATAACTTGAGTTTAGAAAATAGTTTTGTGGCTTGAAGGAAGAGAAGGCTAAAAAATCCTTCAAAAATGTTTTTAAAAATTAGAAATTTTATTCCGTTTTATGTGTCATATAATATAGAACAGTGGTTTAATAAACTTTTTCGACTCACGGAACCCTTAGCATTATAAGGCCTTTTCTGGACATCCTCTCTTCTCTCTTAGAAGCAGTGCAGGTTTATCCATTGGGCACTTAGGGTGGGGGCCCAAAGACCCGGGAACCGGAAAAATAAGAGCCTAGATAAGCTGGACTTAACCGGATCTAAGAGCCCCTCTGTGGATCCGGCAGTGCCAAGCGGTCCCGTAGATCTTTTGCACCCGGGTCCCGAAATGAGCGATCTTAAACCGGTACTGCTTAGAAGAATATATATTAAAATGATATTTATTGTTCATCAACATGTTATAGGTACTTTATGTAAAGGCAATTAAAGAAAAGTATTCGATTTGTTATTTACTAATTAAATCAGTTTGGGCTTATGCTTCAAAGACATAGACCTTGACAAAAAAAAAAAAAAAAAAAAGAGAAAGAGAAAATCTTGGGACTTTGAACGAGAGTTCTGCGAACCATATTTGGTGCTGTTCTGGATAATAATAGTTGGAGGAAAAGATATAATTTTGAATATATATATAAGATTTTTAATACTGCTAATATTATAAAGTCCATAAAACTAAGTAGAGTGAGATGGGTAGGGCCATATAGTAAGAATGAGCCCAGAAAGAACAGCACTGAAATTTTTTAATGCAACTCCCTCTAATAAAAGACCAAAGGGCACAAAAGGAGATGGAAAGACTATGTGGATGAGGACTTTGCAATTCTAAAAGTGGAAAACTGGAGATCAATTGCTGGGAGAAGGGCAGAACGGAAAAAAACTTTTGAAAAAGGCTAAAGCCTACAAAGGACTGTCATGCCAATGCTGATGATGATTCTATTTGTTATTAAAATTTTTTAAATAAATTACGCATTAAGATATTAATTTAACCTTTAGGTGTCACGAATCCATGAATTTTATTTAGTAACTGGGATATGTGTATGTTGTTGCATTTGTACGTGTATATGTGTGCGCAAGCTGTCGAAGTCTAACTCTATTCGAACTATCTGCTGTTGCATTTTACATCCTGAGTTTAACTTGTTTCTTTCTTTTTTTTATGTTGACACATGTATTTAGAAATATTTTCCGTTTAAATAGGGGTTTAGATAGTAAAAGTAATAGTAGTTTTGTGGTCACATACAAATTGGAACGTGAATCCATTTTGCATACACATTTACAATTATCCTTTCGATTTTTTATTTTGACTCGGGGATCCCCCCCCCCCCCCCCCGTGGAGCACAATTTTAAGACCATTGATTAGAATATCACAACTAGAGACCGAACGATATGCAAATAAAATCGTTTCTTTACAGCTGCTTATAATTTTGGCATTAAAATTTAACGTCATTTTGCTTCATAATGCGTGTTTTCCTATTTTAAATTGATACATTAAAAAATATTAAACAAAACTGTATGAAACATAGATAATTTATATTTTATATGTTTTACAGTAGTTTGTCTTTAGGAATTTTGGAGGCTGCGGTAGCGTAATAAGTATAATCACGAACTAGTGGCTGGCGTGTCGCGGGTTCGAGCCCTGGCGCCGCTAAAGACCTGCCAGGTAGAGGGCTAATGCACGTTAAAGCTATCTAGATTCAAAGTCCTCCCGTTAGCGCTGTGTGGTAGTTTGGAGAGGGAGGGTTGCAGCCTAGGAATCCTTGTCACTTGATCGCCAATAGTCCTCGTTTCGTTTCATAGGGCGACGTTAACCCTCTATTACACTAAGAAAAGAAGTTATTTGATATATTTGATAATAAAATATTGAGATATGATGTGATATGTTTTGCAATAAAATTATTAAAGCAAATTTTAAACAAAAGAAGTGTAATTTTTTTTTTTTTGACAAAAATATTATTATACTTTTTATGTTTTTATCAAAAAATTGGGAAGAGATAATTTTTGATAGGATTATTTATTTTTAGAAACTACTAAAACTATAACTTTTCACTTATAATTTCTTAAATTGTAGCAAAAAATAACAATAAAAAGTTATATGCATGTATTAATATATATTAACAATATATATAAAAAACATTCTTACAATTTTAAGATTTTTTTTCCTTAATTTTTTTTTTATAATTTTCCATTTATAAATTAGATGTTAGGTCTTTCTAAAAATTTTAAATAAAGATGTTTTGAGTTTAAAAAGAAAGAGAAAAAAAAGACAGATCTTTTTTAAATGAAACAAAATAAGAGTTCATGCAGTCATCATATTTTGGAACATTATCTGCAATAGCTAACCCAATTAATCGAATTTCAAACTAGTTATATTTATACTGAGAATTAGGGCTTTGTAAGTCAACTAAAGACAAATTTAAGGTGACAAATACTAAATATGTCATGGTCTCCTAGTCTTTAAATTGGGCCAGTTGTAAAAGTGAAACACTGGTTATTATTAATTATTTCACTGGGTTCGACTTTATTCTTTGACTATAATTTGAAATTACTTGGTGTACTAACTGCATAAACACTTACGAGCAGAACAAAAACAGGTCATCAAAAAGCAGTTGACTAATAAGAAAAAAAATATTTCTTTAATTGAATTAAATACCAAAAGAAAAGTAATTTCGAATTAAAAAGTTACGCAAGTATTAATTAATCATTATCTTCGGAATGCCAGTCATTCTGAATTTGAGAAAGCAATTTAAATCTAATTATCTTCTAAAACTTTGACTTTTGTATCTATTGGAATGAAAATAACAATAATAATGCAAAGAAATTGTTAATTTTGTTGTTTCCTTTCCTTTTCGAAAATATTTGTATGGCTAATTGAATTTTTCGTCTGCTGGCTTTAAAATTTTTTTTTCAAATTAGCAATACTAATCAGAAGAAAACTGAAATAATAAAGGAAAATTGTCCGGGTTTTTTTTATATTTCTTTGGATGTATTTTATGCGATGGAAATAAATACAGTAATCTAGATTTGAGAAGATTGTTATGAACTCTTAAAAGATTAACAATACGTTCATGGAACCTTAAAAACAAAATTTTGATATAAAAAAAGTTATCGTTTGCACATTAGTCGTTGTTAAGAAAATTAAGTGTTTCAAAGAAAATAATTTAATGGAATAAATCCAGTTTCATTCACTTTTAATTATGTAAAAAACATTATAAACATTTTCAAGTCGAAGCTTCTTTAGTACCATCACTGAGTTTTTAATTTTTATTAATTTTGTTTATTCCCTTCCCTCAAAAGTATAAAAATACTCTTCTTAATTTTCAAAAATTTTACCCCGTAGTATATAGAATAATATAAAGACAAATCGTTGTGTTCAAATGAAAATAATTCTCTATAAACTGAATCACACATAAAGTTGCATTTTAAATATCCCATTAAACCTATGTAAAGTTTAAATTTTGTTTCACTTATATCTACTATTGTTTTCTATGACCAAAAAGTTAGTAGAAATTTATTTTAGAATTTCAAATTTACCTTGAGATATTAAATATCTGTTTATTGATGCAGACACAAATAATAATAATAACAACAATAACATTTGATTTTAAATACTTAAGGAAGAAAATAATTGATATTTGAATGTATAGAATAATAACGATACACTCGTTCTTAAGTGGAGTTTGAAAGAAAATTAAAGTTGATAACTTAATTTAGGAAGAGTTTGTTTGTGGTGAGCAGATATTAAAGTTCTAAAAAAAAATTTTAAATAGATTACTATGAATTAAAAAGAGAGTTATATATTATCCAGGAAATTCTATTCTAAGTAATGAAGAAAGTTTAAATTCGGAAATCGTAATTCTATTTCATGTTTTGACGTTACAATGTGAATGAAATATTTTAATAATTCTTTATTACTTTTACTTAATTTTAGCGAATATTTTTTTAAAAAAACAGAATTTTTTTAAAAAATTAAGCTACATAGTTAATATTAATTAATAACTTTGTTTATACTTTGCTGATGACTCGAAACTTATTAATCGTATTGCTACTAGTTTTTTTTTAAATTATCATTTATTATATATATATTCGATCTCTCTCTCTGAATGTATTAGATGAACTTTTCACTTATTTTAAATCCTGTTTTCAGCTTAATTTGTTTTTATCAACATCTCGACTTCCTAATCTTTTCACCCCTATTTTACCTGGCGTGGTTATATGTGTCACAACCTCTTTAGTCTAAATGACCTTGAGACACACATTTACGTCTAGTGCTTTACTTCAGGTCTGGCGTTGTGACCTCTAAGTGCTAGACGTTAAGCGATAATTATGCTTGCAAGTCATGAGTTACAATGGGTTGTAAAGCTATCTAATTTTGTCATCGCATTAACTTCTTGTTTACCAAGTCTCTAAAACACCAACAGGCATTCCGGGGTACAGAAAGATATTTTGTTTATTAATTTGATTGTTCTTGATTTTTTTTTCCTGCACTATTTATTTTTGATGTTGTTCTTTTGATACTATGTCATCCGGATGATTTATAGCTATTTGAATGTGTGTTTATAAGATAATTCCATATTAAACTATTTCCACTAAAATGGAACTTATTTATTTGTTTTTTTGTTAAATACATTTATAAATTTCGTAGAATAAAGTTACATCTTATATATTTAAAAAAAAAAATCCGCAGAAATTGTGACATAGTAAGTAAATATTCTATGCTTGTTCTAGTTGAAACTTTAAACAATGGCTAAATTCATGGGACGTCATAGTCACATGAATGCAGTTACGCTTTTCCAGATAATCAGTTCATGCGATTCGTTGTTGCCAACTTTTGCACGTGGTAGAAACTTTCTTTAAAAAAAGTACATATTTGTCGATAATAATAACACACATAAATAAGCAAAATACACTTGATTTAAGATTACTCAAATAATATAAGATTTTTTCTTGAATTTTAAATTCTTTTTGATGAAACATTTTTTATAACACTTGGAACATTTTTACCCATTTATGAAATTTGAAATTTTATCTAAATTTCACAAAAAGAGCAACAAGTAAAGGTTAGTTTAGTGTCACTTTTGAATTCAATGGGGAACACGGGATTGTCTTTTATCATATGACCGTCATGAATTTAGCCTATTATTTATTTATGGAATTTTTTCTCTTATTTTTCGTTGTGTGTGTCAGGTGTTGATTCTCTACGTAATTATTATCTTCGATTTTGATGCATTTTAGTAACTTAAAATTGCTTATGGCAACAGTGGAGCTTTTATGTTATTATAACTTTTGTGAGAATAAAAATGGCTTTGAGTTGTTATTTATGAGTTTTAGAGAATTAATAACTACTAAATAACTAGAGAATTAATAATTATTATAGTTTTAACGCCATTTTATACTTTTGAATGGTTTTCTTAGATGTTAAAACAATAGATTAAACTATGTGTGTAACTATAATAAAAAATCTTCGGATTTCGAATTCCATAACGAACAGTGATTTTCTCTCTTAATTCATGGTACTGATTGTCTGAGATTTAGAGATTTCACCTGCTGATGATAATTGGCTCTATTTTATAAATCTAAGCAATCATGAACCAATTGGCGGTGAGTCAGCTAATGTAACAATTGCAATGTATTTGTTTCCATGGCAACTCATAATTCTTTTCTTATGTTGCATTTTAAACTGCAAACGATATTTTTCTTCTGTCTTTAGAAACTGGTTTCATTTTTAACGTATTTTTCATTTTTGTAGGTCTTCTTTATTCCATGAATTAAGTGGTTTTTTTTAAAGGTAAAACTTGTTCTTCCTTTAAGGTTATAATTCTGTAACATACAAAAAATAAATTTTTTTTAAATAATTTTTCATAAATTTTTTTATTAGCTCTAATAAATTTTAATTTTTATCCAAAATTTTAAGAAATGAATGCAGTAATAATATCGATAATCAAAAATTTTTCTCGATAAATATGAAGGTTTTTGCATTTATGCTGACTTTTTAATAGTTTTTTGTACATAATCGTCCAAAGAATTAGGTATCAAAAATTCCCCGTTATTACAATTGTATTCTGATTTCATTAAAATTCGATATTTTTTTTTAGTATTCATTTTTCTGTGTGTTTTAATCTGTGCATTAATTTTTGTAAAAAATATGCTCTTGTTTTAGTCTCCTTTAATACAAAGGTAAAGAGAATTCTAAATTAATATATTAAGCTGAGTGACTACGTTTGAATTCGTAATTTTCAAAAAATTCTTATAAATGAATAATTTCTTTGATGATTAGTATCAGTTGATTGAGAATATACGTATAAAATTGTTTTTAGAATATTATTAAAAAAATTATTTAAATGCAGTTTTTTTAAGGCAAAAAAATGAAGAAAAAACGTTCTTCTTTTATGAAATATGCTTTTGTAAGGATAATATTTTGTGTTTTTATAGCTAAGATTTCTTTACGGAGGCTGAACTAGTATTTTTGAAAAATTCATATTGTTTTTTCAGAGCTACGATCAATTGAAATAATATGCAATAATATTCTTTGAACAATTTTGTATTTATATTCTAATTCAATTGACACATTAAATGTCTAAAAAAATATTCATCTATACGCTTTTTAAAAATCACGATTCCAAACGTAATCAAGTCACCTTAAAAATAGTTTTGGTCATATTTTTTAAGATGATGCTAAGATATTCCCTAGAGCGAGTACAAAAACTCTCCTAAGCGCTAATAAAATACGACAAAATCATAGTACCACCATCCTTTATGAGTTCAGTCATTCAATGCATCGGTAAACGAACTCTGATTACGTTTTCACTTATCTTAAAGCCTTAATGATGTTTTAATACTCTATTCTCTCTGAAGATATATTGCATTCGCTATTTGACACAGTCTGTACAAAATTGCATTTCTTTTGGAATGCTTTTCAGTTTGATTTAAGTGTTCATTGTTCATTGTTGATTAAGTAATTTATGCATTCAGTTCTCAAAAAGTTGAGCCAATCGACAGTGTACGAACGATTGAGTATCTCCAATCTATTTTGAGACACTAAAACGTTGTCGCTTTTGAGTTTTATGGCAGTTTCTATTTGCTTTCATTTTTAAGTGTGGACTTAATGTTGAAATGGTGTACATTGTATTATGTTGGTGGGAATTTTCTAGCTCTTGGTTTAAAGTGCGTTAACTACTTAATTTGAAGTATGTTTAATTTATAATATAGTGTATAAATTAAGTGATGCTTTATTTTTTGTGACATTTATTGAACGATTTTATTGATTTTTCTTTCATAATCTTTTTTATATTTCTAGTTTTAAAAAGGAATATATATATATATATTTAGGGTAACTTAAAAATAGCACAATGTTATATGCAAGTAAGTTTTAATCATGTAGATGTTTGTACAAAGAGAAGAAAATAGTGAAATTTAAGCAAAAGGAATTAATGTTATCATAAGTTTCGAAAATTTTCCTTAAAATAAGAATTAAAATAAAAAACCTTTACCCTGTGCTTTCTATTTATTTGCATGGTGAATATATATTTGATTTTAACTGTTTTATATTGGTTAAGTTTCAACTATTTTTATATTTTACTATTTTTAATTGTGTTACACCATATTGTATTGAATTTTTTTTTAAAAAATTATCGTTAATGAATTTAAGTCCATAAATATTCCAAAGAATTAATAATTTATTACTACCGTTCTTTGATAATTTATTTTAATTACATATTTTAAATATTTAATATTGATAAAGATTGGCAAGTCAAGTAGCTATAGTTATTTAAAGATATTTTAAACATCCTTTTAATTTAATAAATTTTGAACTTTTTGAAAATCTGTCCATGTTTGTTGTTGTAATGTGGAATTTATTGCTGTAGATCATTCGACTAGTTGTAAACGTCATAGAACAATGCCTCTCAGATATTCTTTGTTTTTGTCATGTAATTGTTTTAGTTCTTTAGGGCGGCGTTGTATAGCGTCGTAATAGAAATGATTGAAATGAACCTGGATAAATTTAATTAACTTAAAAAACTCCTTCGCATACTTTTCAGTCGAAAAGTCAATTTTAAAATACGGAACGTTTTTCAGGAGTTTTTTTGCTTCGTGTTTTAATACCGATTGTTCGATGATCGGCAATTGTGGCAATAGTTGCCAAAATAAAAATCACACTAACTTCGTTCATTGTTAAAATATGTTGTTTCAATTTGTGTTCTCATTTATCAATCTCAATTTTTTATTTGCAGGAATCTTTTACAATCATGGCGGATGATTCACCTGGGAAAGTACAAGCTCTTCGGGCCATCTTCGCGGAGAAGAACAAACCTGTTATGGGCATGATGCCTCCGGGTGGTAAAATGTCCAACAGACCTTGGAAAAGCACCATCGAATCAAACGAGGAAACCACTACTTTCAAAGAAAGATTGATAAGCGAGCAAAGATCATCCCAACTAATGACCAAAGTTCTACCAATTTCAGTCAAGAAATCCGAACTTACATCTTCTACGAATAGTGATCTGCACAAAGACAATAACGGGTACAATGAGAAGGCTAATAAGGTCTCTCCAAAACCTTCAGTGGGACCAAAGCCTTCTTATCTGACGCAACAAACGAGGACTAATTCCAGATCGGATAGTAATCTCGAAACTTTATGTGATACTCGAAGCGATAGTAATCGGACTTCCTGTGATGGACAATCCTTGTTTAAATCTCAAGCTAAATCGAAAGCAGTTGCTGAAACTATCGCTTCTTTCATGTTCACGAATGGATTTAATCACAAAACCGCAAACTCTGTGTTGAGTGAGGAAAACAACAAAAATAGTGCTCCGCCACCTTTGCCTTTGCCTCGAAATACTCAAATGAGAACAAATCAGCATGAACTCCAGACTGAATTAATAAACCTATGCAATTCGCAGAATAGTGAGAAACTAATTAAAAGTGAGGCACAGACGCTGTGTTGTAACATTATCAATTCTGACAATTACATTTGTAAGAGTAACTGCAATTTTAGAAGAAAAGAACTTCCTTCTCTTGAAAAACTTGGGCCACCACCTCTGAAACCTACGAAACCTGAGCAAGTGGTACTGCCCGAGAAATATCGTCTTTTAAAACCCAGTGTGCCTGTCACAAACTCATCGCACCCACCAACTATCTCACCTCCTTCGATTCCTCAAAGGCCAGCACCTCAGAGACCAGCATATCGTAAGTTGCTTTTGAAATTTAATGTCTCCTTTTATGTTGTAATATACTTGTTTCGTATTGTAAAATATTTAGTTCTATTTAAATATCTTTTCTTTTTTATTTTGCACTAATTTTTAATTGACTATTTAAATTATACAGTAGTTGTTGAAAATTCTCTTCCATGTTATTATCGTCTGCTTTTTAATTCAATGACTCTAATTTATCTGATTACTTAATTCGTTTGCTGTTACAGTTAAGTTGCCTAAGTTGACATCTTTTGTGATTATTCTAAATATGTTTTTGATCAATTCAAGAAAAGAATAATAATGAGTAAACGGCGCTGATTAAACTTAATACACGTATTTAATTTTTATATATTTTTGAGATATCATTCATCTGGAGATCGTTTTGATCATTTGATGTGATCATAAAAATAAAAGGCTTCCATAGAATAAATTTTGACTACTATTATTCAGATTTTTATTCTGCATGTCGTAAAAAGAAGCAAACAATATTCCCTAAATCTTAGTTTTGTATTGTACATTATTATTTTGTTTTTTCCTGAAATTTATATCTCTAATGCTTGTTTTCTAATTTATTTAGAAACGAATAGGGAATCAACACTATTCTCTTTTTTGAGTTTTCAGTTTCACAATTTTCAGCGCAAAAAGTAGCTTGTGCTTTTTTTTAAGAAAAGCATTTTTAACTTTTCCTTTTAACGGATCTCTTTGTCATATGAGAATATCACTGACCCTTTCCAAGGACAGTACTTTTAAATGCATGAAAGAAATTTTTTAGGAAATCATTTTTTGAAGTATATAATTAACGTTAAAAATTATATTTCTTAATGTATGCATAATATGTTTATATAAAGTATTTGTTTTATTAAAATAAATATGGTCTTAGTATTTATTTAATATCAATTAAAAAGTAATAATAATTAATTTTATATTCGTTAATATTGTTAATAAACTTTTTAAACAATCGGTTTTATTTTTCGTTGTTTTTTTTGGGGGGGGGGTCATTAGAATTCTTATGACTTTCACATTATCAAATAAGGTTTGAAAATCTTTTATAATTGCAGGAAGTCAACTTAATCCTACTAAAGCCAATTTAGATTTCGATCTGAAATAATTATTTACACCGATGTAAATGTAAAACACATTTCGTCTTTGAAAAAAAAATTCTTCATGTCAGCTGTAGGAATTTTCGATCTACGCATGTCATTTGTTACTTAGAAAGAGAATATGTGTTTTAAATATCGGCGCTTTGATAAGAAATCTATATAAAATAGCAGGTAGGTTTAAGCTTCACTAGCCTCTTCCGCTTTGATTTAATTGGCTGCTTTAGAATCTTCTCATACTGAATAAGTATTGACTAAAATTTCTCTAAAAATTACCTTTTTAAGAATTATTGTTACCTACGTATCATCGCAACAATCGCCAACTTTCAAGGTAACTCGCCAAGTCGACAACCCCAATTTCGCATGTGTCGTATATGCTGAATTGGTAATCATGTGCTTCGTTTCTTAAAATGTCGCCAATAGGTTGCGATAATACGTAAGTACTGATTTTTTCCCGTTATTCCTGTTGGGTTGATCTACCCCAGCTTCACCGACCACTTATGTCCCTTACGACGTTTATCAAACACTTACTTATCATATTGCAATAAGTAATTGAAATGAAGAGATGGACTCTTTTATTTTGATTCAATTAAACAAACTTCTGTGAGTTATGCATTCAAATTATGCTTCATTTCACATCATACCGTGATGTATAATTTCGATAAGTTAAATTCTTAAAATTAGACAATAATAATAACTTTATTGTGTATAAATATTTTCCATGAAAAAGTTTTCGTTCTTAAAAATTGTTGCCAAAAATCTTGAAAACAATATCTCCTCCAACACTTCTTCATAAATATCCAGGTCCTCCAGATTCCCATTGTCATTTTGGTAGGTGTATCTGCAAAAAGTCTGGCGTTTGAAGAGTTTGGCTGGTTGTGGGATGATCTATTTTTAGACTTTCATAGAATTTTATTTGAAAGAATGTAAAACAATTTTGGCTACGCTGCAAAATTTTGATAATTTTGAGTGCTTGGAGAAAAATATTTACGAATATTCATCACTTTCATAAATTCTAACTTCTAAGATAAATTTTATTTTTAACGCAAACTACGATAATTTTCTGAACTTTCTGCTGAAAGACTGATTGCCAAAATGTGAATGGAAAACATCTTTTCCCCCTTTGAATAAATCTGGTGTTTGAAGTATGTGGTTGGTGGAATCCATTTTTAGACTTTCTTAAAATTCATTTGTTGGAGAAACTCCCGAGTGAATTCTATAGCAGAAATTGATTAATTATGTTAATTAAATTTAATAATTAATCTGTTTATTAACACCATAATCTAGTTTCCCTTGAGTTATTAATAAATGTATTAATTAAATGCTGTTACAATAAGAATTGCAAACACCGTTAGAGGTTGCATTGTTTTTTCATGAAGTAATCAACAATTTTACAACATCAGTGTCTTTTTCTACGTAATTGATAATAAATATTTCTCATTATCATTCCACAAAATATTTTGTTTCCCGCATACATTGTAATTAGTTGCTTAACTACATTTCGTAATATTGAGTTTTGTAGAATAATTTTTTTTTCTGCTATGATTTTCTTACATGTGCTTATGCTTCCCCCTCCCCCTTCTTATTTTTCAAAACTGAATTATTCTCTTGAAATATTTGTTGATAAATACAAATTTGTGTTAAAAATTACTATAATACGAGTACATATACTTAAAAGGATTTTATTAGAATTATTTTTTGTTTGCATTTATAGAATTAACGCATAATCTCTGAATTTTCTGACTGCGCTTTAATGTTTTCAGATGTGGTGTGTATTTCACCACCCACTCCACCCTTTTATAAAAGAAATATTTTTATTTCTTTCTGTAACGTCATGTTATGCGTTTCTGCACTTACGAGTAGATTACGCTTAACATTACAACTTTTTTTATATGGAAGTATCCATTTTCTTCTTTTCATGTACGTTTCAGTATTTGATAGATTTAAAGAAATATCATTTTGGTTTTATATCTTAATCACTTAATGGTAACAAAAATTATAATTTTGATGACGAAACAACACTTACTTAGTACCTCCTTTATGAATGTTTTTCCATATCACGTCCAGTCTCAGAGTTATAATTTTGACCCTTTAGCCGTAAGTCTTGAATCAACAGCTTGTCACTCTGCAGTCTTATTATTAAGGTATCCGACTGGTTGCGACAACTTTTTTTTTTAAAAAAAGGAAATATGGGGATTTTTTTGTTATTTTTAGATTTGTTTAGTACATTTTAAGAAAAAACGTGCTAAAATTAAGAAGAGAAAAATATTTTTTTTTACTAAAATGGAAAAAAAAAGGTAAAAATTGACAAAAAATAGCATAAACGCGGCCCCTTCTGCACCAAAGGTTTATGAACAAATTTTCAATTTTTTCAATCTAATGTGTCGCTATATTATTCAATTTTGAAATGACCTTCAGAATAAGAGATGTTTTCTTTTTTACAAAAACTAGAGCACTTTATCTCGGTTACTATATGAAAATGCTTAAAAAGACAGTGATTATATTCACATAAGGGACTGTAAATTTTGTAATAAAACAGTGATTGATAAATCTGACGGTTAAAACAATTCTACTATTATACAGAACTTACAGACAAAATTTCAGTTAATTATGTTCAAAACTTTTTTAGCAATCGCTAACCCCGTTTCTTTATTTTCAAAAAATCACATTTCGAGTAAAACGCGTTTTAAAGTATGACATCTTGCTTAAAGTAATGGCATCTGCTTTTACTAAAACACTTGGTAGTTTTTGTTCTAGTAAACGGAAAACGATAAGCTTGGTATTTTTATGAAGGTAATAAGATGGCCCGTAAAATAAAATCATAAAAAAATTTATCAATTTTTAGCCAAATTCACAGTTTAGGGTAGTCGGATAGCTTAAAACAGGGGTGGGCAGACTTTTCCAGGGTGCGGGCTACTTCTAATTTTTTCAAGAAGTCGCGGTCCACCCAGTGTCAGTGGCGCACACAAGGGTGGGGGAGGGGTCCAAGGGCCGGACCCTCCCTCATAACTCTTCATGTTTTTCCGATTCATTATAGCCCCATTCATTATAGCATGTAAAATGTAATTAAGTAATTAATATTAGTAATTTGTTTATTTATTAATGTTAATTATTTATTCAGTAATTTATGTTTTGCTTTTTTTGTTCCCGACAATCGATAAAATCAAAAAAATATGTTTGGCTGCGTATTGGGGTAGGATACGAGAATGGTAGACTTTCAACCCTCGACCCCCCTTCCCTTTAAAAATTCTTGTATACTCTGTTCCTTAATGTCGTAGGTGTGGTGAGAGGTGAAGAAAAGGTTATTATTATAACTTAATAATAAGTACGGAATATGTACTTATATATATATAATTTTTTTTTCAGAACTAAAATAAAAAAAAAAACTTTTAAAACTGCGTTTAAAGCAAAACGCAAGATATAAACTTAATAATAATAGCCCCAAATATAATTATATCAATGATACATTTATTATGAAACAATACAAAATATATTAAAAAAATAAAACATTTTTAGTTAAAGTTAGTTTTTCTTGTTAAAGTTAGTAGAAGGCTTAGTCTGCGTATTGTCAGCCGATCTTGAATTTTTCGTATATAATTACTCACTGGTAAAATTTTTAGGCGGTCACCTCAAAATGTCTTGGCGGTCCACCGGTCGATCACGATCGACGTAATGCCTACCCCGACCTTAAAATATTGTTAAGATACATACATTTCATTCGGAAAATTCATCGAGATGAAAATATTTTATATGTATACATATCTGTAGAACGTGGTATACTTAGAGCTCATTTTATGTATACGAAACACTAGTATTTTTTTATTATATTAATACTACTTTCAATTATACTAGTTGTCAAATACAGAATTCATGTTCGTTATTCTGAGGTAGATGATGTGTTTTCTAGCTTAATATGGGTTCGTTTTAATTTGGTATTTTCCAAAATTCGCCATTTTTTTTCCTACTACATTGTATCTTTTTATACGCTTATCTGAACACAGCTTACGCTCAGTGCAGGTTTATCCATTGGACGCTTGAAGCGGGCTCCCAGATAAGCTGAACCTAACCGTATCCAAGAGCCCTTTCATGGATCTGCCACTGCTAAGGGAGCCTGTAGATCTTTTGTGCCCAGAGTCTGAAATGAGCTTAAACCGGCACTGCTTGCTAAAAACCTCTTAGGTTTTCTTGGATGACAACTTGAAAAAACCTGTTTAGTTATCCAGTCACAGTTAAATTATTATATGTTCTTACTATTTACGAACCCTTAATTACAGCTTTATTTATATTTATCTAAATGGTATAGGAACCGATAGTTTTTGCTGTTTGAAACAAATAAGCCATGAGAATGTTGAATAATCATTTTAATTATTCATTTAGTTTTTATGTTCACTTGGCTTTTATTTCATATCGTAATGGTGTAATTGTATTCTCAACAAAGAAAGCGATGTGTTTGACTGGAGAGAGGGGGGGGGGGAGTGTTTGAGAAAGAGTTCGAGAGTCAAATTTATGAGGTTGTATGAGGTGAGGGATAGTTTTAGTTAGGTGCAATAAAGTTGCTATTTGTTGTTAAAGCATTGAAATTAATTTAGATAGTGATATCAGCAACAATGTCTTTAGCCATTATGATACAGTTACATACTTTCCATTGCATCTGTTGTTGTTGTTGCTGCTGACCTGACATATGTCAGATCTGCTCCAGAAGGTTATTGACCGCCAAAAAATCTATAATAATAAGAGGATTGGATGTTAAGTACCCCTCCGGTGCAACCGAGAATGTGATCCGGTGAAGCTGAATGGTCGAACATTTTTTAAAAATGGGGTGGAATTTTCTGCCACTTTCAAAAGAAAGACATTTTAAGTGGCTACTTGTTAGTCTAACCAGCTCTGTCTGGGAGCCACGGTCACATTTGATTTCCTGAAGAGAACCAGAGGATGTTACTAAATACCATTGGTGCGCAGATGGAATACGCCATATAAATTTAGTTTAGATCTTTCATTTGAGTACAGTTCTTGATAAGTAAGCGAAGTGCCAGGAGCCGTTTCTTTCTCACTACCCTCTTTGGCCAGTCTATCAGCGACCTCATTACCACTAATGTTAACGTGTGATGAGATCCATTGTAGATGGGCGTTGCACCTACAGCGATGCAATGAATTTCTAATGAATCTTTAGCAGGGGATATGTACGAAAAAGATTAAGAGTAGTTATCCACTCTTGGGTGTGAAATCTAATTTTCTGGTTTCGTCTTGTTATAGTGAAAGAGAGTATTAATTGTTTTACGTTTACCTTTTGAAATTTAAATGACTTTATTAATATATATATTGAAATTTCAATTACTGGATTTTTTTTGCATGTTGAAATTTGAATGACTTTTTGAATGGTGAAATTTCAGTCTCTCCATTCATTAAAGATGTTGCAATTTGAAAAAAGTTGTTAATTTGCACGCGTCTCATGCTTAATCAAAAATAACTATACGTGAGGGAGAAATATGCAATTCCATAAGTATAAATAACAAATTAAAAGTAAAATGAATCATTTAATACGTATCCAATGATCAAGACAATTTTATACGGTATAATTAATAGATAAATCTTGTTAATTAGAGTCTGGAACTGCCATTATTAACATTTAATTGGTGGAAAGGGAAAAAGACACGACATCAATGAGTGTGATATATATATTTTCCCCCTACTTTTAAGGTACATTGTTTCCTGTATAAGCTGAACAACAGGATGCTATTTATTACAAATCTTTTCGAAAAGCAAGTTATTCTAGTAAACCTCCGTCAAATTTTGTATTTGCTTTAAAAGATAAACCATTGATTGTTCTATACTTTAAGGGTAAAATTATTTATTATTAGGCATCAAAGCAAATAATTCTTCTCTTGATACTGCATTTGTTCCTAAAAAATAAGAACATGGATTTCATTTAAGGGAATGCAATAAAAAAAGCAGGAAAAATTAAATATTTTTTGAAATTAAAATTTTTTATCGTATTTGTTAATTTCAAAAGAATTTAAAATATCATTTGGTTATCCACAAATATATTAAGCAAATGAAGATATATTTTTCGTTCTCTGCATTTTAAAAACAATTTTAAATTTTGACTACTTAGTGATAGAATGGGAAACCAATGCGTCTCTGATCTCGATTCTATTAGGCTGTTGCATAGAGTAGAGAAATTAATGGAGAAATTTGAACGGAACTCGGAACACATTTTCAAATATTAAAATGCCCCAATGTTATAATTTACTCATCTCTATTTCTAATACTGTGTTTTTAAAATTTCAAAATATTTCATTCATAAATAAATTTTCTCTTCAACATGTTAAGTGACAACATATTTAGCATTAAGTATTTGGAGACAAAATACGGAACTCATTTTATTCAAAAAAAGAACCTATTTAGGTAAAAATGAATAGCATTGTAAATTATTTTTCTCTCTATATATATGGGATAACAAAGTCAGGATCTAATATTAATACTGAAGCACTTTTCTATCTGAAAAAAATAAAGGTTCTTACTTTTTGTATTATTCTTTAACATTTAGGTCTGAACCTCTTTCAATCTATCAGGGCCTACTTTATATTGACACGTCTACAGGACTTGACTTCAGGGACATTAGGATTTTAACCGACGGTCATGCTTTTATTCAGCACTTTTCAATTTGGACGAACATTTTATGTTGGAGCGTGAACATTTTACATTTCATCTTACGGCTTTTTTTCAAAAAACTCTATGCACTCTCAGTGGGTCACCTCCCATGTAGGACTTAATGGTAATGAGATAGTTGATACCTTGGCCAAGACTGCCTCTGCTGACAATTTGCATGAAGACATAAAACTATCTTACAATGAAATCCTCTCAACTAAAAAGACACGGCATTAAAAATGCATTTTGGATAGTCTCAGTCGCGTAACTTACACCCTCACTATCCCCGCATAATGGGGTCCCCAGGATTCTAGGAGGCCCAAAGCCTAATGTTATGGTTTTGCAAGCCTTTGTAAGATCCAACTTGGGGCCCAAAGCCTGACTTTGCAGAAGACCCTAATATTCTCCATTGCGCTTCTGGAGGGTCCCACGTATCCATTTATGGTAATTCAGAACAAGACCACACTGATCTCACCAACTTAATATTTCCAGAAAACAGCAAACGGCTCTCTCACGCTTTTTCAGTGGCCACACCAAAGCTTTTACCTTCCGCCAGGGGCTCTTTGTCAAGTGTCATTGGTGCAAAGCAGATGAAGCTTTTCCTGTTTATATACTTAAATGCTTGGATCTCACTGTTCATATTTGAAAGACCGTATTTTTTATTTTTGGACTTCTCTCTCTCTCTCTCTCTCTATATATATATATATATATAATTTCTTTATGCTGTTTAACGAAGTCGATAAATCCTGAATGAAATTCGTTGTGTGAAAAATTCGTTAAATCGAGATTCATCTTTCAATATACTTCTGTTCTTGGTTCCAGGAAAAGTTCGTAAAATAGAGGAATTCACTACATAGAGGTTCGTGAAGTGGAGGTCCAACTGTACATGTATTTTTATAATATTTTCGTCCATATTATGTTTGGGCTACCTCTCATCACATTCTATAACATCGATAGAAATACATTTTATCGTTATTATTGAATTCAATAGTATGTACGCTGTAAGGATCATGTTATAATTATATTTAATTTTTCTGTGTTTTCGTATTAAAAAAAATTTTTTTTTTAATTGTATGCTTTGTTTTTATTTTACAGCATGTCCACCCCGACCTCATACCCCACCACCTTTGCCTCCACTGTCAGCACCCGTCATCAAGTCTTCACTGTCTCTCAGAGAGGAAATAGAAGAACTCTACGAAGACACTATTCTTGGAGAAATCAAAAGGCCTGTCTCACTTATGTAAGCATCTCTGAATCACCGTCGTAAAATTCCAACAATGCACCTTTCCTCTGGGAGAATAATTCTCTTACTTATTTAAAACTTATTTGATCTTCTTTTTTCTTGAAAATATTTATCTCCTTCCCACTTTTTTCTTTGTATTTTTAATTCATGATTGCTGATTCTGCCTATTTCCTGTAAGCTTACTTTTTCCATCAATTTATACTGTTCTTACTTTTTCAGTTCATAAATATTAATTTTTGTACTGGTTTTGGACAGAATAATAGAAACACCCATTTAAAAATGAGTCATCCATCGAACATCCAATAAACTGCCGCCACGTTTCGCAACAGTGTGCTGCTATCTAGGGGCGGCCAAAGTGAAGATATCAATCAAGTGAGAGTTGCATGAGAAAATTCTGTTCCTAGCAAATTGTGATGATGTCCGACCTCTCCGACATGAAAAGAGGCATGATAAATTGGAGCTCGCCTCGCTGGAGCGTCAGGAAGAGGAAGATGAACATAGGCGACCATAATCGAAGCATTCTCTCAGATCATCTTCATCCTATGTTTCAGACTCTCTTTTTGGAAGAACGTCCTGTGTTCCAAGATGTCAACGCCTCTGTTTACACGACTGGCTGTGTTCAAATATGGTTCGTTACATAAGCATGATGATGAATTGGAACATATAACTTAGTGTTCCCAGTCACTTGATCTGAACATCATTGAGTGTTTTGTTGTGTTTTTTAAAGAACGAAGTCCGTGCTGGGTTTCCACCTGCACGCACACTATCTGAACTCGGGGCGGCCTTGCACAAGACATGGGTGCGAATCCCTATGGATTTTGTTCAAACCCTTTGTTTGTCAGTCCCAAGTCGAATGCAAGCTATGATTCAGGTCAAAGGGATCCCAATTCCTTACTAATAAAAAGTTTTCATTTTTTCATAGTATTCCTATTATTTGTCCTGTATAATCATACGCACATTCCAGAAAAGTTTTGCTGAGTGATCCATACTGTTTGATTTTTCGATATCAACTTGAACCTTGTGAGCTTTTCTTTGCTTATTGATGTTCTAACCATTATGTACAAAGTTAGTTAAACATTTTTCATGGTTTTCTAGCAAAAATTGCTATTTCAAAAATCATATATATATATATATATATATATATATATAATTACTTTTACTAAAATGAAAATAATTTACCTCAAAGTTCTTTCGTCACCGAATGCTATTTTGTGCTATTATAAAACAAGGAAATTTTTTTCCCGTCGACTTAGCATCTTACCCTCTTTTGATGCGTAAGTTTTAATGGTTTTATTTCAGCCTTAAGAATTTTTTAAAGTTTATTCGAACGAAAAGGGCTTTGAATGTATAATATTGAGCAGTTTTTATAAAGGCATTTCTCATTCACAGATTATCTAAATAGTTTGCACATTTTAATTAATTATTTCGTAATGAGCTAAGATGTTACATTCAATGTGAAATGCTCGTCTCAACGGCCTATATCGGTATCTTAAGAAATCTGATTCTGTGTACGTATTGGAATATCATGTATATCTATACAATAATCTTGAAAAAAGGACATTTTTTCTGACACTCATTTTTCAAATCTTATACAGGAAGTATAAGAGTGAAGTGTTTTTCATCCATATTTTTCCAACCCTGTTTGTAGTGAATCAGATTCCATCAATAACGCTGATTGACTTATTGCAAAAAGCCATAGAGGACTTATGTAATATCCTTTTCTATCAATAACGCATACTTTCTCACACGATAAAACTAAACCAAAACAATATTTACATCTAATCTGCACATTCTTTACATCTAATCTGCACATTCCAATTATTTTGTGTAAGAATATTTATATATTTCGCGTCAGCTGTTTAACCAGACTGAAAATATTCCTTGTAGTATCCGAACAGTTTGGTAAAATAAAATTCTGTCAAAAATCACATTTTTTTATTTTGAAGTTCGTATTTTTGTCTTACACCAACTGTTTTTAGTGCGTTTCTATGATGATTAAAAATAGAGATATTTTGAATTTTAAAAAAGGGTTTGAGTATAGGAATTAGGCTTTTAAATTATTTTAAACGGTCATTTAAATACAAAGTCAACTATCACAGAAATGTATTATCAGTAGTATTTTTTCTTATGCATTCCCCGTTCATGAATACAAAGAAGGGAACAATAATAAATGTAGAGAGCTTTTTGTGAACTATTTCTCATTGTAATGCAATAATTAAAATTTAAAAAGCCGCTCATATATCTCAAAATCTGTTCAAATTTGATAAATATTATAACTCAAGCAATTTTCCGCTATTCCGTTTCGACGGCACAAATCTCGCCAATCAGGCTTTATTGGCGCGATACACAAAAGAAAAATGCCATAAATTGTAGTTCTCATTGGTTTTTCATCTATTTTCCATGTATAATGAAAAAGATCGCGACTTGTTTTGAAAATGTTGTTGTAAAAGTTACCAGCGGGAATATTCCGCTTGGCGTCGGTTGTGTCATGTTTGGCGACTTTATCGTTGGAAAAATACCAAATTATCATTAAATAATTATTTAAACTTGGTCACTTTGTTGTATCATTTTATTATATGTGTAGTATTAGCATCAGCAGCTCTTGACAAATATGTTTTTGATTACGAAAATTTTCCTGGTGGTTTTCTCATATGCATTGTTTTTTATTTGGACGTTTGAATATTTTTAATGAAAAGTTCTTAAAAAATTTCAGTAAATTTAATCCTTTAGTAAGATTATAAAATATTAATCAATTATTTCATAATTTAATTTCGGCTGAAATTATTTTTAAAAATATCATTAAAGTGGCTTTAATTAATATATTTGAATAAGCAAGTATATGTTTGAGTTTCAAGTATTTTAAATTACACGCTGTTTTAACTAAGAGAATTTTGAGAATTATCTGATTTTTCAAAGGGTTCTTATTACATCTCATATGCATGATAAGTGGTCTGTGCTCTTCCTGAATAGATAGTACCAACACACCCAAAACTATTTTTATCTTGCCGCGTTATCATGTTATCAAGTAAATCTTATTATGACTTATGCGTCACGTTTCTGCTTCTGAATTATTATCTTCTCCTCCTTAAAAAAAACCGTGAAAAATTCTTTATTTCTTGTTTATTTGTTAAAATGCATGTGATAAAATGAAAAGCCTTTTTTACTGCATGAGATTTTTTTAAAATTTAAGTTCCATGCTTCCCACAGTGGAAAAATAGTTATATTTCGAAATTGTTGTTCGTAAATGACTGCAGTGTGTTTAAAGGCCCTATCACACACACATATTTTTTTTAACATTTATAAACCCCGTGGGCCACGCAATGTATAACACGGGGGCATACAACACAGACAGAAGAAGAAAGGATTACAACACAAACATCCATGCCTTCTCCGGGATTCGAACCCAGTCCCTACGGCACCGCAGTCAGCTTCACTGACCACTATACCG
The DNA here is from genome assembly GCA_019973975.1 of Trichonephila clavata. NCBI lineage: Eukaryota > Metazoa > Arthropoda > Arachnida > Araneae > Nephilidae > Trichonephila > Trichonephila clavata. The sequence goes on along the minus strand of BMAO01038825.1, from coordinate 58,603 downwards.
GATGGGCGGCGCACATATATTTGGAGCAACAGTTTCGCTGAATTTTTCACGCAGCTGAGAGTGAAGGGTTGCCGTAAACAAAACGACGTGCTCTGACTCATCCGTGCTCTATCTCCACATTAAAAAATTACTCGCCGATTTTTCTGCTTCGGAAAACGAATATCCAACATTACTTCTTTTATTTCGCTCGCGCTTTTGTTGACGGGTGGAAACAGAAATGGAGCACCATTCTGTTTAAAATATTATACGCCATATCTGATGCGTTTCATTAAGCCAAGGCTGCCATCTTGTGTATGACGTAGGGCGCCAAAGAACAGCACATTGTTGAAATTCATTCAAATCGATTTATGCTCCGAAAATATTTTTTTTTACTTAAAGCCTTTTGTATCCTTAATATACAGGGTTATTCATAATTCCTTCCAACGTTTCGAAGCGTTATAGTAAAAAAACTAAGACGAATACAGAAAAAAGAACATTAGAAAGAATACAGAAAAAATTTAAGTTTTATTTACATACTTTTCAGGTGTTCTATATGTGAAACCTGGGTTACACGGTATACATCAGTGCCGTAGTCCAGCTCCTGCTACACTTTACTCAGCATAGTGCTATAAAATTCATTAAAAGCACGTCTTATTCTTTCATGCAGTTATACATCATGCGTTAAATGGGTACAAAAACTTATGTGAAAAACTCAGTTCTCGGATAACACGAAAAGGATAACATGTGCTGTCAATAACGTTGATAGTACCGTGTTGAGTACAGTGTGGCAGGAGCTAGACTATGGCATTGATGTATGCCGTGTAATCAAGGTTTCACACATTGAACACGTGTAAAGTATGTAAATAAAACATGAATTGCTTCTGTATTCTTTCAAATGTTCTTTTTTGCTATTCTCGTGTTAGTGTTTTTACTATAGTGCTTCGAAACGCTGGAGGGAATTAAGAATAACTCTGTATATGCAAAAAGAACCTGCTCTGTAGTTTCAAAAAGAACCGTCAACGAGACTTTACCATCACTTGAATTAGAGACATTTTTGAAGACGATGGAACTGTGTTCTGCATTTTCAGTGAAACATCCCCCTTACTACTATCACGATGTCAGATCCTATCTTTATAAGGCCTTGCCAATTAGGTAGATTGGATGAATATATTTCATAGCTTTCTCGCGCTTTCACCAGACTTAGTTAGTAGACTTTTTCTTATGGAGATACTTCAATAATTCTGCTCGGATTTCAGTAGTGTATTACTAGCCAATGATGCTGGAATTGAGGCTATTCTAACCCAGAACTATGGTGATTTTTGGACTTAGGATTATTTCCGATAACCGTAGCCCGTTCCAACACTTTGACAAATGGTTTCTTATTGGCGACGAAATCAGTTTTTCCTTCTTACACGAGCTGAAGTTTATATTGCTGCTTCACTATATCCATTTTCAATAAATCCCATCTTATGTCGACCTTTACAGCAATGAAATGTCGGACAAACTAGCAGAGGAGGGCCATTATCTTCCAACTCCCATCCTTTCCTTTCTGGAATTATACTCGCTGGAAATGTCTCAAAATTTGGTGTAATGGTGGGTGCTTTCCACTCATCATTGGTATGTGGGAAATAGACTCTGTCTGGCTCCAGCCCTCGAGTGTAACAGAATCTCCCATTCTACAGTCTCTGTCTTGCTAGTGGTTACATCAAGGGCCTCTCTTTCTCAGAGAGCCAAAAGATTCTCTCCATCAATGCCACGAGTCAGGGTCATTTGGCTTCTCCCGAGCATACCTTGAGTTGTATAAATCTCTTTAAAAAAAGGTATCTCTGCTAATCTCATTATTGTGCTTGACTTTTTAAGAGTTAACGGTCTCACAGATCTTGTCTAACTTCGTTAGACTCTGGAGGCTTAGCAACAGCACAACAGCATTAAATAATGTTTGTAGATTTTATTGCATTTTTAAAATTGTCGTAACCCGGAGGTCGTGGGTGTGGGAGGGTTTGAAAAAGAAACAGGCATGATCTTAGAATAACTGATTTGATTTAAACTTTAACACCTTACGAAATGCACTTTTATAGCTTAACTTCGGGAGTAAAAAGAAATCTTAACCCGAAATCAGATAACTTAAGTATCGAAACTACTTATCTTGATTAAAGCTCCTTGAATGATCCTTCTTGAAGTCTGATAGTATGGTTAGCTCCAAATTTGGTTACTTAATCCTTCCTGACAAATCCTCCTCCAAATACTAATCTTAAGGTACGCTACCACCAGTCGCTGTGTACTGTCTCTCTGAATTCAGCTTAACGATCAACGCTTAACCATTATATCGCATACTCAACAACTGGCACTTAAATAGTAGTTACATTTGCATAAATCAAGTCATCTCTACGGAAAGCGATTTTTGAACTAAAATCACAAAGAATATTTTCCTCAAGAGGGTTAGTAGAAGACCCGAATCAAACTCGTTACAAAATAAGATGTATTTTAAAAACCGCAATATTATAATAATTTTTTTCCCTTTAAACTTGGGTCTTCATACGATATCATCCGCATTTCATTTTTAGAACACTTCATTTAGCAAAGGAATTTGATGTTGATGTTAGAGGCGGAAAAAATCGCAGATATGCTGAATATAACTTCCGTTCTCTATAGTGCTTCAGTTCAGATTTCCTTGTGAAGTGCACGATTTGATTGCATATTTTTCATCTCTGCTTTCGCATGTCAAATTACCTAAATGTCTTTTTAATCGTCCATTTTATCAATATTCTCACGCAGCGCGTTAAAAAAATTGCTTTTGGTGCGAAATGACGCGTGAAGCATTTTCCTCAAATAGATTCTGCCGTTAATGCAATTTTACAAGTCTGTACATGGCTCTAAACCCTTGCTGGGTGAGCTCGGTCTTCACTAAGCAAAAACAAAAAAGGTTTTTTTAAAAACTTCTTTGGTTAATATATGATTTTATATTTATGATTTCTCATTAAATGGTCTGTGACATTTTATATGTGCTTAGAATTTGAAATTGTAAGCTTATTTTTTTTTTTTTTTTGGAATTTGTAAGAATCAAGAAGTCAGCAACTAATTTCACTAAAATTTACGAACATTTTTCATTCTCAAGATTTTTAAACGCAATTACCGTAAAATCTGGCGTATAACGCACAAAAATAAGATTTAAATTTACGAGTGCTCGTTATACTTCGAGTATAAAAATGATAGCTTCAAAAATAAAGAAAAGGATAAGCATGAAAAAAATGAGACTTCTACATAGATCGGAAACTGCTTATTTAAAAGAAATGACACACTCACCTAATGTACTTAAAGGGCTCTATAGTTCTAGAATATACTATTTTTTCAAAAGTCTGGAATAATACCTCGAATAAATGACTTCAAAATGTAAGAACATTGCATTCAGGTTCTTCCATAAAAAAAAAGGTGTGCGTTATACCCCGAATTTTACAGTAATCTTAATGGAGGTTAGTTAAATATTCCTGCCGCCTTTCGATTAAATGAATAATGGCGATGTATGGGGATAGGTCTGGGTACAAGACAATGGACATGGCAGATAGTATAATCTTTCCACTCCCTGTAACTAGCTGGCATACAGTTAGAAATTTTCAATTTTTCAGAGACTATACCTGGGAATAATATTTGAGGATTAAAATTATTTGGATTATTATTTGGATTATAATCTAATTGAGGCCCAGTTGAGAACGAGTCAGGACCCAGTAGGCCTATGCCTTAAGATGTCCCGGTATATAACGAGAGCTGCGAGCTTAAATCTTGATTCCACTAAAAACCTGTTGAACGGAATTTTGAGAACTACGTTAAAAGGAGCTGAGCTTCGTGTTGCATAATGTGAGAATGAGGAACTATGTGAGCATCATTTGAACCAGATTCAAAATCATAAAGTTCACGAGCTTCTTTAAATAAAAAGTTCACGAGTAAAATAAAACGAATCAATTCAGTTTTCGCTGTTATGGTGATACTCTTAGCAGAAATATAAAATCAATCGTTTCGTTGTGCAAATAATATGCTTGTTTGGCAAACTGTCTATTTAAGTTTGAAACTATTTTTAAAATTTCCTGAAAATGAGAGGAGTTGATAGTTTGTACTTTTTAACCTTTCGTTCTTTTTTTTCCCTTTAACTTTTCAACATGGGGTAAATCTTCATTTGTACCAGATATGGTATGTATTTTCGGGTCTCTTAAAAGATCAATTATAGAGACGGATTTACATTCATTGGAACCCTAGGCCCAAGTTAATTTGACGCTATTATATACAATAACAATAATAATAATAATACGAATAGTAATAAGGGATTCAAATTAAATTTAGGTATGAATTACGCCTCCATTTACGTAAAACTAAAATTTTTATGCGAGATTAAAAAATAATAATAATGAAGTTTTTGAGTAACCAGACAAAGGTATAACTAAATAGGGTGAATTAATATTTTCTGTTATAATAATGAGCAAACAAACGCTGAATTTATTTTCAAGAAAAAATTATGAAAAATCTAACGTCAATAGATAAATGCTATACTTAACCAAATTTCTTTTGGTACCTACTTGTTAGATATTTTAAATTTTATTACTTACGCGATTAATTATTTTAAAAAAATAATTCTACTCTTTTAATATTGACATCTTGAAGTTGTCAAAGCAAGAAAAGAAGCATTAAAATTCTGTCTCACGGTTGATAATAAACAAAATCGATTTCAAATTATTGCTGCCTCGAAAATTTAGGTGCCCTGAAAAAAGGCTAGGCCTGGACCTCGCGGGGCTAAGCCTAAATTCGTCACTGATCATTTATGAAGCATTTATTTCGGAAAATCATATATTATCCGTTTGTACAGCAACTGTATAATAAGTATATTTACCATTTTCTTTATTCTCTTCTATACATATACATGCACACACATCTATTTGTATGCTCCAGACTATAAATAAAGATGACTTGCGCTTTGCAGGAACCTAAAAAGGGAATTTTTTTTGTATTACAGAATATTCAACCACGACCACAGCTATGTAGTAGCACAATTTGAGTGTAAAACTGGCGCCTGGAGAGTCTTCATATATCTACTTCATATTTGACAATTTCTTCAAGTTATGAAATAAAATATCAATACAAAAATATTTTGAGGTTTTAGTTTCTTATAAATTTCTTAAAGATATTATGTTTTGATTTTCAGCCAGATGCTTTGGTTTAACCACAACTTGCTTTCGTTTTTTAAAATTCCATAACATTCAAGTGTTGTATTTTTGCGGTTATTAGTCTTTTTTTAAATTTTAACTCATGTTTCTCTTAACCTCAGGCATGTTTAATCCGTTTACTATGTATAAACAGAAACATGCGTTGTGGGTAATATCTCTTTATTTATATGAAAAGAAATAAACCTTTTCAAAATAATAAGTAAGCTACAAATTCATTGGGAAACTGTAACTAAAATATCTCAAACAACAGATTTTATGTACTGTTTTCACAAAATATGTATAGTGAATACTTAATTATTATTTATGGGAAAGTCATGTAATTCTCAATATTATACGAAAGGATTATAAGTTATGCCCATGATTCAGGTCCGTTGTCCTTAATTAGCCTTCGTGTTGTCCTAGAGCAGCATTTCTTGACTGGTTCCCATTAGATGAACAAAGGGTCCCTGATAAAATATTATTAGCACAATGATTTAACAATATTTGAGTATATTATTGTAGAAAATTCCAGAAATTCGCAGTTAGAATATATTTGTATTTTCTGGAACCTTCTTTAAATAAAAAAAAAGGGGGGGGGATTGCTCCCAAAGAAAGTTCTCGAACAAATACTGTAATGTAAACTGTTATTTTCACTTTATTTTCCCTTGTTGAATCTGGCTTGTCATGAAACACAGTTAACGAAAATTCATAATGGATTTGATATGGTAAAACAAAGCTACCTTTGACTTTCCCAAATTTGAAGCTAGATATTAATATTCTTATATCAAAACACCAGCCCTATATAGATATCTCATTAAAAAGGTTTACCTATTTATTTGCCTTAGAAATAAATCCGTGTGTTTGAAATTATGTATATACCATTTTATTATTATTTCTTTAAGTAAAAATATGTTTTTGTTTTTTGAATTTAAAACTTCTGAATATCTGTAACTGACATTTTTATAAGGTATTGGAAGTTGTTTATTTATTATCTTTTAATAACCTACAGATAAATGTTTCTTTTTTTAATTGTTTAATTGTTAGCTTGAACAAGTTGTTAGCTTTTAATTGAAAATATTTGCTACAAGCATTTCATTTAGGATATTTACATATTCTCATATGGGGGTCCTCATAAAAAAGTGCTATTCAAGGGGTTAACAAGCAAAATAAATAAAATTTTTGGAACCCCTTTTCTAGAGCGACGCTAAGTTTACACCAATCGATCTTTAAGTTTGTAATTTATGTGATTGTGTGTTTTTTCTCTTCTTAGACAGCTTTCTTTGATTAATAATGTTTTTTCTTCTGCTTTACTTATTAATGTGGGGATCTAACCGAAATCTTCCCAAAAAGTTAGATTCTTCAGATAGCGGGGTTTTTATTGAGCGGGGTGTCTAGGGGTTTTTACGATGTATGGGTTAACTATGAAAAATAGAATAGACAACATAATTTAAAGAAACTAAATAATTTATTATGAGTTATAGGAGAGTATTTACAGGGGGAATATTTACAAAATAGAAATTAGAACACATGCAGACGTTTAAAAGTATAGGAAAGATAGTTCATTCCTTCTGGGAGGACGTTAGAGATTAAATAAAACTCATTATGCGATGGGATCGCAACTTACCGCCTAAGGTCGGCGAAACAAGCGAAGACGATGCTTCGTTGTCGAGTGTTAGTGGGCCTCTGCCGAAATTAAATCGCGTCAGCGTTTTAATAAGCACGCAAGATGGCGTTGCTGTGGAATGCTGTTTTTGACTAAAATTGCCGTCCTCTGCAAAAAGATATGATCTAACCTTTTACAAAAAGAGTTCCATGGGATATCCTACATTAATGAATGCATTATTTAAGTGAAAAATTTATCCTTGTTTCATCAACCACAAGTACATTCTATACATTCGTTAGGAATGTATTCGCACGTCCTATCCACAGTAGCGTGCACAGATTTCTCTGATAGCGGAGGGTTACATTCTTAAAAACACATAGACGAAAGCGCTGAGGATAATCTGTTTGATAAAAATTAAAAATCGGTTGGTCTGTGAGGGTTGAATCCCCACCGTGTGTATACTAACCCACTGTCTATTTATCAGTTTGATCTCTGAATGTGCTTAAATACCATGGACTATGATTTCAAGCATTCCATTTCATTTATTGCAGACCTGAATATACAGAAGAAGAAGAAAATGAAGAATTGTACAATGACGCCGAACCTGTCGAAGAGAATCCGCGTATTTCAATAACTTCGATACCACAGAAACCAAAAGAGCCTCCACCACCATGTCCCTCAGAGTATCTACAGCCCAATGTTCACAACTCAGTCGGTAGGAATAATTATCTTTAAAAAAATATGTTGAAAAATATTTTGCATTTTTAAATATTTTTATTCAGTTTTTTCCCCCTTCTTTTTTTTAATAGAGGAACTGTATCAAGATGCTGACGAAGTAAGTATTTCTGACTTATTTGTTCTAGAGTTATAAATATTGAAAGATGTATTTTAAGGTTAGCTTTTCTTAATAGTTGTAAATGCCGAGTCCAAATTTGTAACATATTTGAGGGAGAAAAATGTTCCATTTTTCTTACTTAAATTTAATGCTTTGTAACATATATGCCTATTTATTAAACAGCATTATGTATATACTACATCAACTCTTTTGTGAATTTTCAGATCTTTTCAACAATATTTGTAAAAATAATTCAAAAGGAATAAAAAATGCTATAGAGACATTCATTTCTTTTCTTTACTCTTTTTAATACACTTTATAATAAACTATATTTGGTAGAGTGTAACTAGATGTTTCTTAAAAAGAAAAAGAAGAAAATAAATATAACGAAAAGAAAAACATTTCTAGCCACTTCTTAAGAATTCTATTCATCCCCCCCCCCCAATGAGCTGCATATTAGCAACTAAGCCTTTGCAGACACGGCAAGTCCTCAAATGTGAGAACTATTTCATGGGGGCACCCTCTAGTGGCGACCCTCGCTACTAAATGTGGATGATTGAATTAATTTCAATTCAAGCTCTCGTCGGATGCTAAATATTGTTGTAGTTTAATTTTGCCGAGAGTACTTGAGCCAAATGGATACTCAAGGGATCTTTTACATGCCACATAATCATATGACATGCGTGCCTACGATTTACACACCCAGAAAATCTATCGACTCCAGCCATGATTGAACCTGGAACCTTATTTTTACGAACGGGGAACGCTACCTCTATTTAAAAGAATTATTTTTGTAACATTTCTATTGCGCTCTGTATTAAAACTTTCTATTGTCACATAAAATGCTTACCATTTTTCTCTCATTAAAATTTATTTAAATTTGAAATGTAAATAAATTTCTTAATAATTTTTTTTATGTACCATGTTTTTATAACCATTTTCATGCATTGTCATCCACTTCTGAGCCATAGTCTAAATTTCAAGTCTCTAGCTCATCGGGAAGTTAGTTTAAAATCAATTATGAAATTCCACACCGACACACATACAAGAAAGTGAGTTAATAAAAACATGGTAAAACCTAAGGTCCCCTCTTTGACCCCAGAGCCACAAAATTGATTACGTAGACGCAACTCGACCCGTGTTATCGACAGATGGTCTTTGTTCGTGTAAGCTCCGGAGTTACGGGACCCCTGTCAAAATCGGGGCCAGGGTTCGAGGCTAGAACTATTTTTTTCTCCACATTTTTATGCATTGTCATCAGCTTCTGAGCTATGGTCCGAATTTCAAGTCTCTAGCTCATCGTCAAGTTAGTTTAAAATCAATTACAAAATTCCACCCGGACAGACAAGAAAGCGAGTTAATAAAAAAAAAACATGGTAAAATGGATATTTCGACTTGCGTAACGAGTTTTCATTTATCAGCTTAGCATTGATTGATTGATCGATTATTATTGATTTTTTTGTCATTTGCTTTCAATTTTATTTTAAATCAATTAATAATTTAATTTTTCTTACTTACTCTGTAAGAGAAAATGTACATACTATTAATTCATTGTAAAGAATTTTTTAAAATAATTTCATTCTTAAAATTTCTTTCTCAGGTCAATGATGACGAGTTTTACGAGGAGATGCCTTGTGATGCTATTGCAGAGTGAGTATTTGCTTATGATCATTGTTTTAATTGGGGTAGGCTTAAATATGGTTTTTGAAAATTGAATGCGATTGATAATTGAAGCATAATGTGTTGACTACAGTAGCCGAGTGGTCATGGTCGCGAACTCGTGGTCAGCCTTGATTCTGCCAAATCTGGCTCAAAGTCCTAATATTAACATGGTGTAGAAGTTTGGCGAGTATGGTGTTAACCACTGGCGTAGATAGTCCCGAGTGGGCCTCGTATCAAAATTCCTTGGAGACCCTTTTTACGATTTATTCTGGCACATTTTAAGGCTCCTGAAGCTTGGGGGCCCCGTATCATTGATACCGCGGTAATTTCGCCCCTGGTGTCTTCCTTATCACTTGATCAAGATATAAAATTACGAGATCTTATAGCCTTTCTGTTGCTTTAGAGTGCGACTTTAATAAGCTGTCTATCTGTCAAAAGCGTAATTTTAATCAATGTATGAAAGAAGTATATTTCTGCAAAATGTAATGCTGTTAGTACGAGGGTAAGTCAAAAAGTAAGGGACTTTTGCAATTTTTCTTTCCAAGGTTTGGCAACTGCGCTAGTATCCAGCGCTGAATGAAGGGTAGTGGGCAACACTTTTATGCAACGTGGCATTCGTCTTCCCTTGTAGTCGTTGGGGTGTAGCAGACCGTTCAACAAGGCAGCTCCATTGTCGATCTGCACCAAGAAAGAAAGGAGGACAGTGATTCGTTTTTTGTTGCTTAAATGATTATTGTTGTGTACCCAGGTTCTAATTTAAATTTTTTTAAAAACTCCGAATCATAGAAAATTAAAAATTTATTGAAATTAATGCTATCTTTACTTCATTATGATCGAAATAAAAGTCAACATACCTTGTCGGAGACAGACGAGGAGCAGTGGGACGCCCGTGGTGTTAATTTTTAATGTCTACATAAGGATTTCGAAATTTTGGATTCTGCCCTGATTCTCTCGTGCACTGTCCTCTAAACTTAGACATGTCACACCAAAATGTTTCCGCGAAACTACTTTTCTCATGGTGCACCCACGTTTTAATTGTTTAAGTGTACCCACGCAATAATACAGAACAAAACCTTAAGGGCACCTTGACCCCCTGCCATTCCCTAATTCCCTTCTCTGAGGAATTTAACCTTTTCCCGTCAACAAGGATCTAATTAAAAACCACTAAGTGCAAGGGACCCTATACAGCGCACAGCAGCGTCCCTTCATTTGCGAAAGGTGTGAAACCTGCTGAAATTTTTCGTCGCATGCAAGTGTGGTATGGTGATAGTTGTTTATCGCGATGCAAGATCTACGATGGAGCGCTTCAAACAAGAGCTTCTTTATGCGACAATGAAAAAATCGGGCAGTCCATCGACGTTAACCACTGAGGATCGTCGTCGTATAGATATAGTAATGGAAAGAAGGGCTAGAGAGTATTCTGCGCAGGTATTACACCTTCAGCAAACAAAAAATGAATCACTGCCCTCCTTTCCTCCTTGGTGCAGATCGACAATGGAACTGCCATGTTGAACGGTCTGCTAAACTCCATTGACTATACGTCATTCATACTACTACGTCATTCAGCGCTGGATACTAGCATTGTTGCCAAACCTCGGAAAGAAAAGTTGCAAAAGTTCCTTTACTTTTTAGCTTTTCCTCGTATTATATATATAATGTGAATTTAGATTGAATTTATTGTTATTGAATTTTGTTACTATTTGTAAAATGTTCTTCCTCAAAAGCATTTATTTTTTTTAAAAAAACTTGGTTTGCATTGATTTCTATCTGCTAATGAGAAAAATATGAATGATTTCTTTTTTTAAAGAAGGTAATGTAAGAATTCCTTTATTAAAAATATGACTCTGCAATAATTTTTTTTCCTTTCGAAATTTGCTCAAAATGTCTTGTTTTATTGAAACAGTTTCGATCAATGTGTTTGAGTTTTTTGAGAATTTCTTTTCCTTTATTTAAAAATTTTACTTTTTCTAAAATTGCTTTTTTTTTAATTCTCCAAGTTGGCAGGAAATAAAAGATTTACATACAAATATTTGTTTATTTATTTTATGTTGGATGATCCATATGCTTAGTAATGACAATTCTGTTTTAACTTTAAACACATTTTCTCCGAAACTGCATTTTTGTAAGAAATTCAGTTTTTAAGTTACGTCATATTTTATCAAAAATTTTCGCGTTATTTTTTAGGATCCAAACAAAGATTTTATTTAAAAAAAATATTGTAGCAGATTTATACAGTTTTTGAAATATGAGGGTACTTAAATATTATACCATCGACCAATTCATCAAATCAAAAAACGTCGCCAAATGCCGCTATATACTACCAACAGTGGAAGTATATAGGCTCGGCACATTTCAAACACAATAATATTAATGACAACATTTGGTGACATTTTTTTGAATTGGCGATGTATTTTCGTTTGGCGGAATGGGTCGACGTATAATACGTAAATACCAATATAAATTCGATATTTTAATGCAAATTCCAGTTTTTTGTATCAATCCGATATGTGTATGATTGAAAAACTGAGTGTGAATGTAACAGGTTTTTAAGAATGATAATGCAAAGATATATTAATGTATTTGTTGTTTTGTACAAAATGAATTAATCGAGCATTTATTCGTATATAACAAAACCTTGTACTGTTCTTAGGGAGCCAGGTTCACCATTGTACAGCAATAACAAAAAAGAAATAGAGAAAATGAAGCGCGAAGAGGAAAAGAAACTGCGCAAAGAACAAAAGGAAAAAGAAAAGAGAGATAAAGAAATGGAAAAGCTGAAAAGAAAATTTGGCGTAAGTTCTCCGAGAGAGAGAAAAGTTTCTATTTACCCCTATCTCTCCCAATACTCTAGGATGTGCGTTATTCGGTTCTAAAAATATACACCGGTTGACGCACGGCACATCCAGTTTATCTCTCGTCTTCGGAAAAAATTAGTTACGTATACGTTCTCAAGTTTGTTTTATAACAAGCCTTTCCTTGCAGAATATTTTTAAATCTGTCCACAGTCATAACATTACTAGACGTTAACCACCCGATTCGTTGGGTATTTTTTTATGTTGTATGTCTATATAATTGTTTTTTAACTTATTGATACCTAAATCGTAGCATTGGGCTCCAAATGTAAACATTCGATGTACAGTCGACTCTCGATAATTCAAACCTTCGATAATACGAACCGCTCGATAGTTCGAAGTATATGCTCAGTCCCTAGAAAAACTCTCGATATTTCGAACTAAAACAATACATTTCGGTACACTCAATATTTCGAAGTAAAATTTGTGGCTGGCCAGACTACAACACGCGATAATTCGAAGTTATCTTATAAAACTCTCGACAATTCAAACACTCACTATCATGTACACTCCAGTAGCAAACAGGTTGGAGCTTACAAGTTTTGGGTTGTATTGTTTCTGCATGTCTTCCTTGTAACGTAGCCCCTATGATGACCATCTGTCTGCTCTCCCTTCTTTGTGTTTTCTGGTTAATCAGGAAAAAATACTCTTTTATTGCTTTCCTTCTTCAAGTGGACAATAAATCAACCACACTTGTTGTCAGCCGTCCATATCTTTCGTTTTCACACGTGGCCTTGCTACTTATGTATTCAGAAAGGATGGTCCACTATTGTGAAGAAGAGATGCGCGTAGGATTGGGCATGAATGTGTATTGAATGTATTCTTTCAATACAAGACTTTTAACTTATGCATAATATTTATACTGTATAACATGTACTTTTTAAAAATAGTTCAAAATAATTTTGTACATTACAATTGTTGTTTTAGTACATAGTTTCAAATTTAAAAGTGTTAGAAAAAAATTTCTCTTCGTGTATTTGGGAGTTTTTTTTCTACCCTCTGGATAATTCGAAGTTTTTCATTGGTCTCTCCAACTTCTTTTTCTCGGGAGTCGACTGTATTATACAGTATAAATACTAAACAGAAGTTAAAATTCCTGTATTAAAAGAATTCATTTATGTATTAAAATAATACATACTGTACAAAGTTAATTTTTTGGCGAAGCATTTTTTTTTTTCGTATTATGGCATTCAATCTAACTTGGTCAAAAGATTTTTCTAGAATAAATGATGCTTGGGAAACGTCCGCATCAACATGATTTAAAGGGAAAAGTTGTGTAGCCCTTTAGCTTCTGTCAGAGTTATCTGAGTCAACTCCGATGGTCATCAAAGGGACTACGTTACAGGGAAGACAAGCAGAGACAATACAATACAAAGCATGTAAGCTCCAACCTGTTTGCTAGAGGACTCTACATGATAGTGAGTGTTTGAATTGTCGAGAATTTGATTAGATCACTTCGAACTATCTCGTGTTGTATTCTGGCCGGCCACAGAGTGTACCAAAACGTATTATCGAAGGTTTGAATTAGCGAGAGTCTACTGTATTTGTTCATGAGTAAGCATGCAATATTTCAGTTTAAAAAGTCATTGCTTTAGAAACTATAAATGCCAGATATCTACAGTCTGATAGGCTTCAGATTGATTGATGATTGATTAGTCTGATGATTGATAGACTTCAGATTAGTCTGATGATTGATAGATCAGGATGGAAGTGCAGGCGCTGGGGTTTTTTCCAGAGCTATTTGCATTTTATTTAAGCCGAAAGGGCCCAGATAAGCTGGACTTAACCGGATTCAAGAGCCCACTTCTTGAATCCGACAATGCCAAGGGGGGTGGTAGATCTTCTGCACCCAGGGCCCGAAATGAGCTTAAACCGGCACTGACACACTCATCTAATATGTTTTTTTCCTGAATTTTTTGTGTAATTTTCAGGAACTCAATCAGAAATATGCGTTGAGGGAAAAAACACATATGCTGTATAATACTGGAAAGCAGACGACAGAGAAGGCAAAGATACAGGGCTTTCCTTTCAGAGAGACATCCTTTTTAAAAACTGAAAGAGAGGAAATTCGTTTTTGAAATTTAAATTATCTGGGTTAGCTTTTTTCTTTTTCTTACAATCTCCTAATCTAGAAAAGTATTTAGAGAAACATTCTTGATGATAACCTCTTTGGGATAAGATCACATCCTTCCTTTTTATTGGGACGAATCTTTTACTGGATGCTTTCTCTTAGCATGTGTGTATTAAGGGAGTAGCTTAGAGCACAGGGCAGAGGGAACTGTTTTTTAATGTAAAGATCAGCCAAGTCTTCGCCAAATCTATGAGAGCCTGAACTGAATGCAGAACACATTTTCAGGTGGAAAAATATCTCAATTTTCATGAAAATTTGCGGACGTCGTACATTGAAAAAAAACATTGGACATTTATTTATAATATTGTGTTTTTAAAATTTCAAATTATTCCATAAATAAGTATTTTGGTATGGAAAGGGGGGAGGGGGAAGCGAAACACGTTTTATACCACAACAAATGGATCAACTCGGATGAAAATGAGTATTATGATAAAATATTGTGCTTTCTATAAGATAGTAAAGCCAGAATATAATACTAATAATAGAGCACTTTTATATCTGGGGAAAAAGTTTTCAAATTTCGGGTCTTATTTTTTAACATTACGTGAAGACTTATTATTTGCAATATCCTCCTTCAGCTGCTGCATTTTTTTGATAATTTAACCAGCTAACTATGGCGCCCCCGTTTGATATCGCGTAACAATGTGTGTGAAAGAAAACTGAGCGATGACTAGTGTACTCGTCAATCACAGAGTAAGTGTCGCTGTTGAAATATTGGATCAAAAAGGTGAATTTATTTTTATAAAACTGCCCTAGGTTCCTCCAGCCGTTGGTCACTTGATCTAAAACTAATAAAGTAATTAAGCTCGGTAGAGCGTGTTCATGAGGCCGTCGGTCTGTAACTTTTTATGGATATCTATGAATTTTAGTTACCATCAAAATTTCCGGTCTAAGGGATCTAAACACACACTGATTTACTTCCTTTTTTACTGACAAAATATTTGACTCTAAGAAAGTTCTGGAGTAGATGCTACAGGAGGATCACAATCCTCTTACCAGAAAGTATCCTTGTCTTTCCCTCTCCAATAAAATAACTATTCCTTAGGCAGCACGGCATTGGGCCATTACTCTAATATCAGCACATAGTTATAACATCAAACAACTGTCATTTACACCACTCGATAGCTAGGTAACGTCAGACCAACAGCTATCAATGGGCTCAGCGCCTGGTCGGCGTCTCGCATTTGTTCCATGGCTGACCATACCTGAAGGAACCCTATTATCAACTTTCCCTATTATGCCTATCAACTTTCCGACATTTGCCCAAAAAATTTGCTATGCGAACTTATAAGCTGTTTCAGCAGGTGAATACGGGAACCATGAGAGTTCATCTTAAATTTTCCATATTTTGTATTTATTTGTCTTACTCTGGCCTGGCTCAAATTTTCAAAACATCTTGAAATTTCAGAATTTGTTTTGTTTTTCTCAAAAATTGCAATTTAAATAGCCAATAGTCTCTACTTTTTACGCATGACGAGTATACTCGGCATGACACAAAGTCTTGTAACTTCTCCATGACGAGTATTCTCGTCAATCACAGTTAATTGGTTAAGATCCAGCAGTAAAAGTTGTCTAATAGAGGCGATTGAAGCTATTGAGAGGAAGGCTAAATCACAGTGGGCCTTATTATTAAACTACATGAAACTAAATATATATGATTACTACTGGAAATACTTTTGCACCTCAACGCATCTTTAAATTGGTGATTATAAATTTGAACCGGTTTTCAGAATTCATTCATCTGGGATCAGGGCCGATTTAAGCTCATTCCGCGCCCTGATCGCAGAAGATCTACAGGCCCCCTTGGTATTGGAGGATCGAAATTTATTACCAGAAAAAATCTGGTTAAGTCCAACTTATCCGGGCCCTTGGGCGCCTAGTGAATAAACCGGCACTGTCTGGGATCAATGTTTAATAAAGCTTGTTGATGCTAATAAACCTATAATCTTGAAATTTGGCAGGAATATTCCTTTTTAATGTGTAGAGATCCTCTTAGAATGGGTTTTTCGAAAATCGATTCCCAAGGGGGTTGCGGAGGCGTTATAGACCAAAATTCCCATTTGTGAACTATTATCCTCATGTACTTCTTGGAATTTGGCAAATGTGTTTCTTTTATTGAGTAGAGATCCGTTGAGAAATCGATTCTTAAGGGAGTGCGGGAAGCTTCGGAGATTTAAAGATAAAAAAGTTCTCGTTTTTGAACAATTAGACTTACAGACTTGAAATTTGGGAAGCATGTTTTCTTTTAATGAGTAGAGATTCGTTAAAAATGGTGTTTGAGGAAATCTACTCCAAGGGGACGGGGGAGTAAATGATAAATATATTTTTATTTTGGAAATTCACACAGGTCCTGTCCTTTTTTAAACTAAGAGACGTGGGCAAAAGGAATGTTTTTAATACAATCAAAGGCTTAATGCTAGGACTTAGATAATTATAACTTAAAAAAAGAAAAGGAATGTGCCATGAATACCCAGCCATTAAAAAAAGAATGCCATGAAATACCAGCGAAGCGGGCAGGTAACGGCTAGTATTAACTCGTACGCTAACCATGAAATTTAGAAGCAATCTCTAAATGTGCAATTTCCATTTTAATTTGTAAATTATGAAATATTCATCTTCCATTAAAAATGGATTGCATAAAATACGGAGCTTATTTCATGGTAGAAAAAATTGATTGATTCAAAAAGAAAAAGTGCTGTAAAATATGATGTTTTCAAAATGTTTGAGGAGACAGAATGTGATGTTAGTAAACGATATTTTTCTACCTGGAAAAATTTTTTCGAACTTCACATCGGAATGACTTCCCTTCCGCCTCTCAGAATCGGAATTCTTCATGTAATCTATTAGCTTCAATGCATGAAACTAATGAGCATGTTACGAGTATTAGTTTTTCCTTAGTATGTCAATTTGACTTCATTGTGTTTGATCCACAGTTGACGGGTGACGAGATTCCCATCGACGACGGTCTGGTCAAGATGGACAGTCGTGGCAGCAGAAGTGGAGATTTGCCAGTGAAGAAGGGAGAAACTGTTCTCATTTTGCGCATGGAAGGCAATCCTCAGGGAAGGTGGTTAGTCAAAAATGAAAAGGGTAAAAGTAAGTATTTTGCATTTTATAGAAATCTTTATTCTTATTTGTAGGATTTCTGTGGAGTGACTAAGCAGCAATAATCTTTCAGCTGGATGAGGAATACTTTCTAGGAATTTTTTCAAATGTCGGCCATCACGTCAAAGAATGCTGGACATTAACACAGGGACGTCATAGGACTTCTTGAGGCCCTGGGCCCATATTCAAAAGTAAAGTAGGCCTTGGGCCCTTCACAAATGTAGACCCCAAATATGACCCATGAAAATAGTCAGTACATAGTATACATTGTCAAATACTCATACAAACAATAAGCCGTAGCAAATAAATATGTGTGACTTAAAATCGCACAGACCAGTTCGACTGACTACTGCCTTTTGACTGAATGAGTAATGATGGCGTATGGTGATAGGCCTAGGCCTAGGCCTATACATGGACCACGGTCATCACATGTAGCCAGTTGACATATTGACCGAAATTCCCAGTTTTTCGGATAATACAACCGAAAATAATATTTCACCATTGAAATTATTTGAATCATGATCTTTTTTAGGCTTAGTCGAGAATGAGACGAGGCCAATGTGGCGAGGGTCCATGCCTTTAGACGTCCATGCTGCCGAAGAAATCTTAATGCATGGAATCGTTGCTAAGGCGTTAATTCAATATGTAATCTTTGCGGCAATTAAATTATCTTCGGTTTCACTGTATATATTACAGAAACTATACTTGTAAAAAGTTATATTCATAGAAATTGTGAGAATAATACAAGAAAATTAGTCCAATATATTGTTAAGGGTAAGATTTAAATTATGTTATTACATGATAGTTAATAGTTAAATAAATGTGGTGTAAACGAAATGAGTCAAATTCGAGGTGGTTTCAATGAAGTTTGTATTTAGTGCAGCAGTTATTTATTAATTGAAGCTGGGTCGTACAATGCAGTAAATATCATTAACAAAAAAGGAGCGAAGAACATGGACGGTTTTTCATAGTGACCACATT
Organism: Trichonephila clavata; assembly: GCA_019973975.1. NCBI lineage: Eukaryota > Metazoa > Arthropoda > Arachnida > Araneae > Nephilidae > Trichonephila > Trichonephila clavata. The sequence continues at coordinate 40,266 of BMAO01038825.1, read as the reverse complement.
CTCTCATCACCTGGCCTCTACTGTAGGTAAATGGTCGCTTGAGGGCGCTTCTGTCGCTTGGAACAGTCAGTTGCAGTAATTATGACTAGAGCGGTTACATATTGTAATATTTTCCAATGTTCAAACTTTGATGTTCTTTTTATTTCATGTTATGTGAGCATTTATGCCAAAAAACTATAAATATGGTGTTTGTTTTTATTTAGCAATATGTAATTTGAAATTCAGTATATATGTATAAATTTATTATTCATATTTTTAGATTACGAAATATATATATTATTTATCTTATAAATACATGTAGGCAACTACTTTTATATATATATATTCTCTTTCATTTTTTTTAGTTGGTTATGTGGAGCTGACAAACATTGAGGTAGACCCCCTCTCCGTTAAATCTGTAAGCTTTTTTTCAGAACTTTGCTTCTGCTATTTATTGTATGTATGATGTGTGCATGCAGACCTGTATTTATGTAATTAAAGGGAAAATAGGAAAGAAATTGAATGTTACTAATTGATATAACTATATGAGCTAAGTTTATTGAAACATTTAAATTATAACACAAACGTTTTTTTAATTTATAAATAAAATTATATATTTAAGTGTATCATTTAAAATTCGTTGTTCGAAATAAGTTGTGAATTTTATTAGAATTCCAAGGCTATTTAAAAAATTTGACAAAAAGTTAGGCGTGTAAAATTAATTAGATAAACTACTTATTTTTATCTGCACCCAATTTCTATCTTAGATTTCTCAGTTTATTCATTATTATGATTTTTTTTATTGATTTTATAACATTTTTGTGAGTTTTTTTAAATCATAGAATATTGTGAATGAAAATGAAAATTTCGTTTTTTAGCATATCTTTTATTTTATTCATTTATTTTTGTAACAACTATTACAGTTGGAATCGAAATTTGTTTAAATAACAGCCTCATAAGTTTGGTGGTTTGTTCTTTTTGAAACTGATAAATTTTTGATTTGTTACTGAGTTTTTCAATTTGCATGGTACACTTGCATTATTCAAAATTTCTTTTGGAGATACATTTTCATAGATTCCTGTTTTTTGTTCACATTTGAATTTAAAGTAATGCGTTATATATTTCCATGTAACAATCTTGTTTCAATAGCTCATTTCATTTGCTTTTTCTCTTAACTTCACAGTTATGTGACACATTCCTTCAGAATTTTTCTACTGTTCCATTTTCTTAAAATTTCTTTCTAGTGTTAAAAGAGCTTGTTCATGAACAACGTTTTGTGAGGCAAACATTATGGTTCAAATATTCTATGAAAGTTATTTTATTTACAGTGTTTGATATGCTTTTTGGTATAAAAATGTAATGTGAGTCTTTGATACATTCTTTCTTCAATTTGATAGCATCATTGTTTTAAATATTAGTTCTATTAATTTGCATCTTTGAGTGACTTGCTCAAGGTATGCAGTATTCTTTCACATGAATATTTTATCAAGTATCTTTGTTAATTATGGTGGAATGTCATTCTCTCTAATTATAAATGAAACTCTTTGGCTTCTTCTCTTTTTTTTTATACCATATGGGTTTGTCGAACTATTTTTCTTAGAATTCTGATTTAAATCCATTTCACAATTTTCTATTCTTTAAGTGTATATACAATTTCTGTAAATTCTCAGATTTTTTTTATTTTAATAATTATTAGATATTGTTGCTATGTGCTAGAAAATATTTTTAATATATAAAAGAAATTAAGTCTCATTTTCTGTTTATTAATTTGTTCATCTAATCCTACTAAATTTTAACCAAATTTCATTGTATAAAGCATTTACTTAAAATTTGTACTAATCTACTAATTAATTTACTCTGAAACTGTGTTAATATTAGGCTGTTACAACAACAGAAGATGCTTTGTGTACAACTCCAATCGAGAAGAATATAAATTGGTTATCTAAGATCACTGCGTGTGTGAGGCAAGTTATCAAGGATTTCACAGAATGCATTCATTCAACAGCAAAAATAGCTTATTTTCAAAAATATTTCTTCATCTTGCAATGGCAGTGATTTTGAAACTACTATCTACACATTATTCTTGCATTCAAATTACAAAATTGCTTCCTTTTTCAATCAAATGAATGATATTCTATGACTTTAGTTAGACTGAATGTTACAAATATTGCATGATGCTGATTTTTGAGTTGAGTAGAATGAAAAGAATTTCTTTAATTCTTATAAAAAAAGCATGATGTGATGAAATACGAAAATCTATGGCTTGTTTTAGTAGTGTTTGTGAAACATGTTTGCTTGCTTTTTTTTTGTGAGCATGAGTGCTTATTGCTTTTTGTCATTAATTATGCTTAACTTTTGTGCTTGCTCTTTACTTGATATTTGTAAAGAATGATTTGCACCATATTTGGAATGTTATTTTCCCTCTTTTTTATTTGCATACATACTTTTATTTATATATATATACTTTTATAAATATTGTATATTTTTATGTTTTTTGTATTTGATTACTTTTATTTTTTTATAAATGCATGTTCATCAAAAGTGGTACTTAAAATTTTTCATTAGCAGTTCAAAAAAACTAGGGATTGCATTGCATTGCATATTTTTTTGACAATCCTTTACAATCTGGCAACATTAATTGTATTAAAAGCTTTTGGAGGTATTGAGTTCATTGTGTAGAAGCAAGATATTTAATGAACTGTTGACAAACAATAGTTCACTTTGATACATTTTTTTTCAGTCATTTTACTTTACTAAAACTGTTTTCTGTAATGGAAATTTGCTTTTTATTCATATCTAAATTACAACTTGCATCCATATCATCAAATTTTCATTCTTATCTATATAATACCAATTTCCAAGATAAATGTTACTAAGAACATTTCTATAACACAAGAAAATGTTTTGTAAAATTTCCGTATCATGGAACTGAAACCTTTTATTCGAATTTTGGTTTTCTCACTGAATCGAGGCTTCAGTTAATTGGATGTGATAAGTTTACTACTCTGGCTCTTACAAAGGTGCACCTTTGTAAGAACCAGAGTTGCATGTATAAAAACACAAAATATTATAGGTATAATTTTATCATTCTGTGTTACATCAATATTTTATCACAATGTATTCAATTTTGAAAGTGAAGAAACAATTTAAGTAATTTCAGGTTTAAAAAAAGTTATGAAATTTCAAATGTGTCACAAAAATACATTAAAAATTTTAGAAATACTCTACATGCTTAATTCATTATGCTAATACACAGGCCTCTCCAAAAGTTGGGGTACATTTTTTGATGTTCACTGACAAAAAAATTGGTGATAATAAAATTCATTGTTTATATAAATGACAGAAATGAATTTTAATAAAATTTATAAGTAAAAAAGGACACACATCTTCAATAGTTGGTATTTTCACCGACAATATCCATTAAAGTCATGGGGAAGTAATTTATCCAATTTATTAAGATGATAGGCATTCAGATGGATGGAAATGATGCTGCTAGACATTTCCATGTGGTTCAACAACTGTAAGGTCAATTTAAATCTGAAGATTCTATGTCTAGAAGACATATTCAGGTCAGTCACCAGTTGACACCTGCAGGAAATTGCTTTCTGGCTCTCCATATGTGATCTTTGCTTCCCATTTCAGTGTTCGGCAACTTAATTAGCAACATGGAAATTCGATGCGGCTAAAGCATTACATTTAGGGTGGGTACATTCCTTATTAGAATGAACTTTTTGCCAAGGGTGCTTTTTATTGTAAAGCATGTTTGTGTTAACCTTATTCAAATTTATGTGTCACATTTAATGAAAAACTGTTTAATGCTCATATTCTACGAATTTCTTATTTCTATGTTTATTCATTTCCAAATTAGACACAAAAATCAGGTTACATCTGAACTTTTGAAGGACAGTGTATTACGAAGGGAAAAAATTTATTTTTCTGATTTCAATTCAATATATGTAACTTTTGCAAATTATCATTAGTATAATTTGCAACTTAAAAAACAATTTTTTTACTGTTGTTTCTTTTAAATTTATTTTTTTGAATCTTTTAGGTGATGACAATAAGAAGGTTTTCTGTGATTAGTGCTAGGTATGTATTCATTTAATTATTGAATTAATCACACACACTTCATTTTGTATTTATTGAATTTTTACATACTTAATATAAAAAAAAACATTATCTTTAATGTTAAATCATCAGAAATAATTTACATTAAAGATAAATGTGTATTTACTTATTTGGTTTTTCTTGTTTGTCTGTGGTTAAAATTTTACAATTCTCCTAGCTTGCATTATTAGTAGCTCATTTTATTCATTAAATATGAAATAGTTCATGTAAATTAAATTTATCTTTGATTATCAATATTTTTTATTAAAAAGTAAAAATCGAAAATTGCTGAACAGTTTATTTTTTCCAAATTTGAGATATAGTTTATTTAATAATTAAAAGTAATTAATGTTATATCAAGGAAGTGAAACAAATTAGTTTTTTCATGATTTAATTTTTTAGTGAGGAGTTGTACAGTGAAGCAAAATCTGAGGAAGAAGGTAAGTTAGAATTACTTTTTCTTTCAGTTTATGTTATGACAAATTCATGAAATGCATTTCATATAAATAGAATTTTAGTAACAAGCTATTATAGAGGCATTTATTTCCACACTCACATACAAATGTCACAAATGAATCCTTAATTTATTCATTATATATTTTTTGTTACATCATATTCTTGGCAATATTAGATTTATTTCATAGGAAACAAGTTTATTTTTACTGAAGGTTAATATTTGCAAATATAAATAATCTCTTAAAACATTTATGGATAGCAAAATTTCTTTTTTTTTGCCATGTTGCAAAAACTTTTTAAATCTGTTTGTAAGAAATTAAAATTAAATAATCATTCTATTTTTTGATGAAATGTTCTTAATTCTTGTTTTTTTTTTCAGGAATCTATGAAATTACTTATTAAAAGTAGAGAAAAATTATATTGGAGTAATCATCAGCAAATCTTTCTTTGGCAATTATAAAGAATGAATTTGAATAATTTTGTATAAAACAAAGAACATCTAAATAGAAATAAAGGAGACTTGTACTTCTTTTAAAAAAAGAAATCCTTTTGGGCAAAATATATTTGGAGTATTCTACAAATGTTTATTGTTCGAATAACTGAAATGACTTTTTAAAAGATTTTTGTTATACTGTGTATATTATAAATGTGACTCGTATATATATTACAAAAATAAAATTATACATAAACTTACAAATGATTGAAAAATTATGTCATTATCGTTAATAATAAAATTACTCTTTATGAAATGCATGAATATATTTAAAAAATTATACAAAAAAAATTTTGATTTGCTTTCTACTGTATACAAGTATGCAAAATATTGTGCTTTCTATTTTTCCCTTCACAAGAACATATATAGTTTATTTTGTTGAAATATTTACTTTATAAGTAACCATTTTGTCTTGATACCTATTGAAATAAAGCGAGAAACATAAATAAAACTTTTTTGTAAATGAATAATAATTATACTTTGGGTAAAGCTAGTGGCGCACACAAGGGGGGTGTCCTGGGGGTCCGGACACCCCCCCCCAAAGCCCTTAAGTTTTTTTCGATTGATGATGATCTTATTTATATATAACGTTAAATTTAATTAAGTACTTGTAATTAATTTATTTTATTAATTAATGCTAATTATTAATTCAATAATTTATTTTTTACTGTTTTTTGTTAACAAAATCAGATGAATCAATAGGCGTTGTCTTGTGGTATGATACAAGTTGAGGTACTTTCGTCCATGGACTCCCCCCTTGAAAAAATTTTGTGTGTGCGACTGGGTAAAGCATAGTAATAAGTGAACTTTTTAAGCAAAATTTTATAATAAAATGGAACTTTTGAATCTTTTATTTGTCTACTAATATGGCTACCTTGTATGTTTAAAAAATAATTTTGCTTTAATAACTGAAGATAAAAAAATGTGCATGTTTTATTACTTGCAAAACATAAACCAGAAGATTTTTCTTCTCTTTTTCTCTACTTATTAAGTAAAACTTCATACATTGTGTATTTATTATTTTTATATGCATTTTATACCTGCTGCATGTTTAGGTATACTATTAATGTAATTTATAAAATGTGTATTATTCCATTTATGTATTTGTATTGCATTGTTTTCTTTTTGTTTATGAAAAAGATGACAAGTTTATTATAAAACATACTCATAAAAGAAAACCACTGATTTTCTTAAAATTATATGATTAACATTTTTCTTTGAAATGAAAATGTTAAAACTTTTTACTGTAAAAATTGAAATTATTTTCTACTTTTAACCAGCACAATCTTTGCTAATGTGCAATGAAATATTTTTAAAAGTTGAAATTGTCTTGTGTTGTCTATGTTATGTGTCTGTGATCTTAGAAGTAAAATTATAAAGAAATAAGGCCAACTTACTCCTATTTCTCAAAGTGTAAAATAGTTGCTTAAATGAGTTTTTGTGACATTTTACTGATTTTCTTTTTCCAATAATAATGGCAATGTCTTGATTTTTTTAAAATATATATAGAGAGAGAAACTATTTTAGAAATTTATATTTTCTGTATCATGAAATTCTTTTTGTACAAGTTTAGAATATTAAAATTTCTAAATTAATTTTTGTAAATATTTTGTATATTTATATTCTCTTTTTATAAAAATATACTGAAAAAAAAAAAGAATTATAGTAAAAAATAAGGTGTTGTTACATCTTGCATCATGTCTAGTCTGATTTAACTGTCATTGTATGTCGTTGTTTGTAATATTTCACATGAGTGATCAAATTTATACTTTATGAAAATAAAACTGAAGTGCTTTAAAATGGTCTTTTATTGTATTTTAAATGAAATAAATTGAAATCTAGCAAGATTTCATACATTCAACATATATTATCAAAACTTGTGGACAAATATGGCATTTAACAAAACACATATAGATTACAAAAGAACTATCATATATCATTCCAATATATCACTAATGTTCACATTTACCAGCAAAAAAAATTTAAAAACATGCATAGAACATGCTTTCTAAACATAATACAAATTTATTTATTTTTTGCTACTTAATTTTTTTTCCTTTTAAGTGGGGCTGGGGATTGGTAATTACCATTGCAGACCTAGTACATTTCCTGGGATCTGGTATCCCTTTTTAGTATTGTACCAAATAGGTCGATACCAATTGCCACAATGTCATTTAGATACCCAGTTTCTCCCCCAGAGGGAGGCACCTGAGCTCTGACAATACGAAATTGTACCAGGAATTTAATTTTGCCAAGAGCACCCAAGCCAAACAGGTACTCTAGGGATCTTTAACCTGCCGCATAATCATAGAACATGGATGCCGTCAATTTTTTTCTTTAGGAAAATCCACATACTTGGGCTGGAATTGAACCTACAAACGTGGGAGTACAATGCCAGTGCCTTGTACCCTTTAATTTTAATTAGATCACTACTATCAAGATTTCAAATTTTAGTTTTATATTTCTTATCTGGCAATATTAATATTGTTTAAACTCATCTTTAAGATAAATTAAGCTTTAAAACCATAACATAAATAGAAATTTATTATTCATAATCTACAAATGTTTTGTTTTTTTTAAACTTTAACTAATAGTAAAACTTATTTTGAAGTTACTAATGAAAGCATCTAATTTATGCTGTAACTTTTTTTTTCCATACAGTCTAATCAAATACTATTTCCTTAAGATTAACATAAGAATGAAACTATGATATTTATTGTGCATCTGAAAAAAATTCATCTTGAAAACATTCGAGTTTAAGAAAACATAAATCTTGCCATTGTCTCACTTAGTCTTTTCTTAAGTATTTATAAAAAAACAATTTATTGACCGTATTATCATTTCGGTTACAATATAAAAAGTTCTTGTTTCAGAAGGCTGGTTTCAACAATGAGTAAAATCCATACACAAATAATCACATACAAAATTTTTAAAAAAATTCAGCAAATTGCTGTTTTATACAAAAATAGTTTGTTTTACATGGATTATAAACAAATTAATAATAACTTATGCTTGTCTCTATATTACATAATTTTTACAAAGTGCTTATATGTTCAATTTATTTTCAGTATATCATTACATTTTAGAAAAATTTGACATATTATTGTAAAAATAATTTAATATAAATTTCTTACTTTAAGTATCACAGTATTTGTATTATATGAAATTGAAAATTAAAAGATTCTTCAGTTCAGATCTTAATATTTTCATATTGAAAATTACAATATGGACTGCCTATCTGTGCAACTGAAGTTCAAGAAATTGTTGATTTTTCGGAGCCAATGAATAGCAATTCTAATGCCCCCCCCCCCCAGAAATTGATAATAAACTCCTTTCAAAAAATTGTTACATTTTCTAATGCTTCACATTGTTTGTAAACTATGAAAACATACCTCATGCAGCAGGAAGTAAATGATGCTGTATTTCCTTCTCTGCATAAAGTCGAAAAAGAACTCGTCAAGTTCAAACTCAAATCGAATAAAAAATATCGTCAAAAGTCTATTAGTCAGTATTTTAAAATTCCCAATCGATTCATGCTTATTAATTCACCAATGACACTTATAACTGCAGAATAAAAAGTGTGTAATTCCAAACTAAGGATATTTTTTGTATAGTTGCTTATCCAAAAGGTAAATGAAAAAAATTTGTATTTTGTATGAATCCCGATATACAGAACAAAATATTTGGTCTCAATGAATTCGTTAAATCAGGGTTTGACTGTATATTGATCAGTGGTGTACACAATAGGAGGGGGTTGATGGAACAACTTCCATAGACCAACAAATTTTTAATTTTTACCATAGAGATTACCCCTTGATGCTTTTGTTTACAAGTTTTTTAGAATGTAAACCCCTTTCCCCTTGAGAGAGGTGTGTGAACACCACTGATATTGATAAATAATATTTAAAAATGTTAGCAGTATTTCAGATTATATAAATATTTATATCATTAAAGTTTTACCTTTTGATGTCCATGAATCGCAATTTTATTGTTGAATAAAAAGTTAAAGAATATATAATGATGACAATAAAAAAGCAATCTAATATTTTTTAAAATTATTTTAAGGTCCTTATTGGAGGGAAGGGGTGGCTTATAAGCAGCACATTTTGCATAGAGCTAAAATGTTCCAGAATAATGTTGAACATAAAGATGAAGCACATTTTTCTATAAAATATTATATGAAATATTGTAATTCTGAAGATTGTTAATGTGTTCAAGACTGACTATTACAATTTGAAGGCTCATTATCTTGCAAGTAAAAATATTTTGAAAAAAAAAAGCTAAATACATGAATTTTTATCTACAAAAGTACAAATGGTAAAGTATTTCTTCCAGTGTTATAAATAAAATGTTTAAATGATATAATAAATTTTAGAAAATAAAATATAAAATGTGTTTGAAGCAAATATACAATTGAAACACAATAACTTATAAGTTATGATTAAGGCAAAAAATTGTCAGTTTAAAAACATCTCCAATTCTACATACATGTTCTGTATTGTACAAAATCACACACCAAGTAAAATGCTTAAAAATATGTACATGCCCCTTCAGTGATTATATTTGAAACTCAAATATAGGTACCATTTTTAAATAAGGCTTTAAAAAATGTGTTTGTTCTACATAAGAAAAATATATCTCCCATTTTTAAAATGAGAAAAGTCTTAACTAAGTATTCCATTCCAAAGCACAATTAGCTACAACATTAAATAAATAAAATTATTAAAATCTATAAACAAACCAGATTGTTCACAACATTCTAGAATGCCTGTAAAATAAGTATATTGGACGGCTTGGGAATGTAGAATTCATCAATAATTTAACGAGGTTTATCTAAAAAGAAGAAAAAATTCCTATAAATGAAATATTTTCTTATGATAACCTGCATTCATCATATCAACAGCACATAATTGATAAGGTATAGATTTTCTCAAAATTATACAGGAGAAAAAAACTTTTTGGGGTTTTTTTAGGAGATAATCAATAAATAGGATCATATTAAAAATGAGTCATTTGTGCAATAAGTTGAGAATAAAAAAATTAAAATTCTTGACATTGCTTTACAATTTCTAATATTAACTATGTTTTTAATTTACTGCACACAGAGTAAAAAATATCGCATTATTATATTTCTCCTGAAATCCTGTTAATTTGCAAAAATATTCAAATAGAGAACTTAAACTGTATTTAGTAATTATTTAAATAAATGATTATATGAGGTCGTCCAGAAAGCACAGGACTGCACACTAAGCCCGGGGTTGATCCCCTATCATTGCAAACGTACATGCTCCATTTAGTTTCTTATCTCACTTCAGTATGATAGATTTTTGTTGCAAGATGGTCATGCCTCTTAGTTCTGTAATCTTTCAAAGTAACTATGCCCATTGAATACTCTCAAAAGATGAAGTGCATAGTGTCATCTGTTTTCTAAATGCACAAAATATTAAGCCTCAATCAAAATTTATTGGAAAATAAAGAAGGCCATGAAAGTTATAGGGCAATGAATGATGCTTCAGTGTGGAAATAGGACCCAATGTTTAATCAAGACAGAATCAGTGAGCACAACAATGATCGGAGTAGAAAGCCATCACACGTTATGGATGAGTTAAAAGCAAAAGTTGAAGACAAAATTCAGAAAAATCTGAGTGCTCACTTTAAGAACACTACATGAACCTATCACACCAATTTCACGATCACTCCTACATGAAATAGCGATAAAGCACCTTGGATAAAAATAAAAATATGATTACGGTGAGTGTCTAAGAATTTAATTGAGGTCCATTAGAGGAAACAGGAGTAACCCTAGAATTTTCGACCAATATCATGCAGATGGTGACAAATTTCTGTACTGTATTGGAATGGGGGATGAAATCCGAGTTTCTTATAAAACTGCAGAAAGCAAGCATCAATCTATGGAGTGGCATCACCCAAACTCACCCTTAAAACCCAGAAAGATAAATCGTTTAAGACCTAAAGAGGTTTCCTCCACATAGAGTTTATGCTGTGTGAGAGAAAGTCACAGTAAATTCAGATGCTTATTGTAAAATTCTTCAACAATTTAGATGCACATTCCAAAACTAGAAACGTGAAATGTTGTCTTGAAAGGTTTTTTTTAAAAAAATTTATGATGTTGTGCTACCTTATGCATCAACACAAACAAAAGATCGAATTTCAATATCCTGTTTACAGCACTGACTTAGACCAAAGTAATTTTCATTTATTAAAAAAAATAAAGGAATGTTTGGTAGAAAAACAAATAAATAAATGAAGACCTCAAACAAAAAGTGACATTATTACTCAAATCTTTGGCAGCATTGCATAACATTGGAATTTGAAAATTGGTCTCATGTTACAATAAGTGCCTTGACAGCTGTGGTGACTACATTGAAAATTAGAGTAAGGTGCTATTACTTTGTAAAGTATTATGTTAATATGTTTTGCTTTTATTTAGAAATGCCAAAACGTTTTTTGCTTTCTGGATGATCCTCCTAATATATACGATAATACAAATTTAAAATTACATAGTTAAATAAATATATGTGAATTAAATTTCAAAATATTCAATTGAGCCAGTATGTTTTACAATGATTTCTATATAATGCTCACCTTTGACACACATGGTTCTTGTATGGATTTTGCAATATTCGAGGAGTTGTTTCCATCACTCGAACCAAGAGGTTGTCTAAATAATTTTCCAAATCAGTAATTTTGTCTCTTTGCCTTTCTAGATCCCCTTGTTGTTTTATTGCTAAAAGAACCAAGTCCTGAAAAAAAAATAATGAAAAATACATGTATACAAATTGAATAATCTCAGGGTACATGCTGTAAAATAAATAAATTTGTTGCAAAATACTTTAAAAATCAATTTTTATTGACAAATACGTGAAATAGACAGAAGCAAAACACTGCAAGAAATCTATGTCTAAATTTAATTCAACAGGTCTTTTAAAATTAAAACTTTAAAAATTATTACTATAAAATTTATATTTTCATTTTATTGAATCATTCTAATATAAAAATATAATTTGAAATGCAGATTACGATACACTCAAAAATGTTTGGATTAATAATAATAGTAGAATTAGAAATTTTCTAGTTTTACAAACATTGATTTTCAGCAGATTTGTAAAGAAATTAGCAAAATTTTAATGCAATGAACATATATATTTTTATAATATTTTTGGTCAAATTTCATTATTGATTCTATAATCCCATAATAAATAATTTATCAGTATGTGTGTGTGTGAACACTGCAAAAATATTAACCATCTCCATGATTCTTCCAAGCAATTTTTTATTGCTCTAAAGTAAATCCATATTTCTCTTAGTTTCAAGATGCTATAATCTCTGCTTATATCACACATTGTAATTTATCACAACTTGGAAAATCCCTTTAAATAAAACCATTCTATATGTAATGGAAAGAAAACTCAAATTTGGTTCTACTTTATATTTTATAGTGACTTCACTAACTATTTTTAAAAATGATTTAATTGGTTTAATGTTTAGTTAACATATCATTTTACAGAATTCTTCTGAATGTTTACATATTTTCTGAATATCTTGGTATAATTTAAAATTTGTTTTATATGCCAATATTTATTTTCAACAATATGTTATGGAACTTTTTTTCCCCAAAGAACAACAATTTATTTTAGTAACAATCGAATATTTTATGAATGTAAAAAATATTAATCTAATAAATTGTGTTGAAAAATACTTTCTTTACATGAACTTTCTGATTTTTTTGATGAATTAAAACCTTATAAATTAGTACTGTTATATTATTTATTTTGTAAAATAATTTTTTTCAATAACTTCAGGTAACTAAACAACGTAAAGGTTTCAACACTTGTGATGTTGCAGTTTCATTTTCTCATGGCATGATGAAATAATGTTTCCAGACAATCAGTTCAAGCACGTTACCATTGCTAAATTTTACTATCTACTGAAACTTCCAGTATTAACACACAAAGAAGTTGTGCTGAAAAATATATATTTTGTATTAAAAAAAGCCAAGTAAACACTTTCGTATTTTTGAAAAATTTTCATGAAATTTACTTGTACAAGTTCAAGAATGATATCAACTTTAACTCAAGCAGAAAACACTAATGATTTCAGCTACTCTATGACTCATGAGTTGAGCCCATTACCACAAATTAAAATGATAGAAGATTAACCATAACATTTTCAACAGCTTTTAAAAAATTCCTTTTTGTACAAAAATTAGGACAAAAACACTACTACTATATAAAATAGAATACAATATATAAATATATTATTCATACCTTATGATTCATCTTTTCATATTGTTGTATGACTTGAGGAGGTATTCCTTCTGGTGCGGGCAAGTTATTTTTCGGAGATTCAGACTTCAAACATTCCATCCGATTTTTCTTTTGATGGTTAGATAATGCTAAAACAGATAATTCTGGAGATTCTGACAATTGTAAAGTATGCCTTCTAAGATCTAATAAAAAATATATTTTTTGAGAGATTGCACAAAACTTTAATATTCATTATACAAAAGAAATTGGTATATGTAATTATAGCATACTGTGTCGAAGAGTTTCAAATCTGCCTTTTCTTGCAGGAGACTCAGAACGCAAAGCTTCTATTAAGTTAGTTTCAGATCTTGCAATAGGAGATTCTGAAAAATAAAGATGTTTATTTAATCCAATACAAGACTGATTTAGACAGTAAAATGAAGTATACAATTTAAATCACATTGCAATCAATGATTCAGTGTTCTGAATTTTTATATAAATTATTGCTTTGGTTTGAATGAAAAAATACCCATAATAATCTTTCTTTGGATAAATAATATCTCTTGAATGAGCAAATTAGAAAACTTCTGGATATTCAAAGCCGATCGAAAGCAAAAAACTGATCGATTATAGTTAAATAATTCCCAATGATTTTTTAAATTATTTATAAAGGATCAAAAGTTTATTTTTACTTTGACATCAATTAAGTAATGTATTGCATTACTGCTATATTTTACATATATCGGAGTTCTCCAAACTTTTTAGTCTCAGGGCCGTAATGATTCTTCTGCTAAATCCCAAGAAGCAAGACTTAGATAGCTCTCATCATCCCAACATACCATGGTTTTGAAATATGAGTGCAAATTTTTTGGGGGGCATCAAGTGAGGTAGCTATGGTATAGAGGTGGACTATACTCAGTTCACAAATTCAATGGGTACTAACTGGTGAAGACATCATTGCAATGAAGATAGCTGGCATGCAGTTTTATGTAAAATATTGTATGAACATGCTCACAATGTACAGTGATGTCATCCTGTAGACAGAAGAATTACGTACAGTACACGGGAAACTTACAATAATACAGTGCCATATAATGGAAACAGTGGAATTGTACAAAAACATCAATTCTGTTTAGTTATTTGAAGTATTCAGTGCAATATTGTAGCAAGCAGAACAGCTAGAGCATAATCTGCAAAAATTATGCTGCAGGATCACGTCTTAATTTGAGAGTTTTTGAATATGTTCTATGCACCAAAGATGCAAGTTTTAAATACAGGAGACAAGCGAGAATTAGTTTTAAGTTACATGAGCAATTTGAAAGGTGAAATATATTGCAGCTAATAATGATGCTTCAGCCTTTCATCGCTTCAGTGGGTTGATAAATGAGTACCAAGCTTGTTTGGGAACTTAACACTGGGGGTTTTCGCATCAGACTGACCACATGATCATGCACCTTAGGGTCCAAGATCATGTATACTGATATGAGCACAGTAGGCCTTGGCCGTAATGGGCTGTTGCACCACTGAGTTAACTTAGTTAGTAATGCTGCTAAATAGTTACTTTGAATTGAAGTTTTGTACTTTTGATGCAGATTCATATAAATATGAAAAAGACACAACAGATAAGATAGTGATTGCAAAATGTTTAAAAAGCAATGGACATATCAGTATTTTGAATAATAAAGTTGAGAATAATCTGCAGCTAAAAAGAAAAACATAATATGAAATATCATTGAACTAAACATTCTCAGAATTACTGCAAACTTATAGGAAGCCTACTGTTAGATAAATATGAATCTTTGAAACATGGTTGAAATCTCAACAATTGTTTATGAAAGTAAATGCAGAACAAGAAGCAGCAAATCATACCAATTTCTACAAGGCTCATTTAATAGCAAGACATGGGACATTATTTATTGATGATGAATTAATCAATGATTGCAGCAATAGTAGAAATGTGTCCAAAACATTAATTTGTCAACTAGATGACATTGCAGAAGATATATTAATTCAACTGTTTGACAAAGATAGGCACTTAAAATGGTTCTGTTTGATCCAGGATAAGTCAACAGCAGTTTCAGATACTGCTCAAGTGTTATTATTTATTTGATAATATATTAAAATTATGAAGTGTATGAAGAGATTCATGACATTCTTAGCATTCACTATCTGACAATTAGAGAAGATGGTTTAGCAACAGCTGGTGGTGGGTGGATACCCCATGATGATGATTTGAACAGCAACAACATATGAGTCAGGAGACAACACTTTACATGCGTTAGAAGACTGAAATAAAAAGGAAGCTCTATTCGGGTCAGTCGTTAAACCCTTTTATTTCTGTTCTTTGATGTTTGCAACTGGGGAGAGAAGGGGACATTACATACCCCCTTCCTAAAGAAGAAAGTCATATTTTGCCATTAATGAACTATCTACGCAGAGAAGATTGAATTCCAGACATTACTTCAATTGATATATATTCCCAGTAGATTTTGTTACTTCAATATTTTAGAGACATTTAGAGTGCTCTTCAGAAAATAGCCTTTAATGAAAAAACATGAAATCTGTACTTGAACTTATCTGTCTATTGCCCGTTGGTGGTAAAAATGCATGGGAAAAATACAGGCACCATATCAAAGGCTGTAGAAAATGATAAAGGTTCATAACCTTTAATTTTACATTGCATCATTCATCAACAATCTTTATGAGGAAAATATTTTGATACATCGGATGTCATTGGTAGCTGTTAATTATATCAAACCATACTTACTCAATAATCCTCATCAATTCCATAAGTTTATTAGAGAGATAGGAGAAAATGTTTTACCATATTATACTGCAATATATTGGTTTAGCCACAGAAAAGTTAAATGCCATTTTTTTAAACTCAGAGCAATAATCCAAATTTTCTTTAATGAAAGATAATGTTCTCAGCTTAAGTTGCAAAACGAATTGTGGTTATATATATGGAAGCTATCATTTAAATACAAATTTAATTAAACACATGAATGACCTTAAGTTAAAATTGCAAGAAGAAAACCAACTTGTGCCTGATTTATATATTCATATTGAGTCCTGTCACCAAAAAAATTGCATTGATTCAATCCCAATTGAACAACAACAAAAAAAAGTATCATGCATTTTAATACATGCTAAACATCCACTACTCAAACAGACTCTATTTCCAATAGATTTTGCAATTGAAGCTTTGGGTGCTTTTAAAGATAAATTCTGAATCTTGTTCAGATCTTGAAGCAATTGCAAATTTCAAGATTTTACAAAGTCCTTTTATTACCAACATAGAAATTCTTGTCCCAGGCTTTCAAAAGGAAAAGATTGATTTGCAATGTAGCAGTATTTTTATGAACAAATATTCCAACTCATCAGGCCTGGAATTTTACAACTTTTGGAGGTACTTATCTGCATGAAAAAACATTCTCCAAAATGAAATGTATGACATAGATGTAGGATATCCCATGGAACTTTATTTGTAAAAGGTTAGATCATATTCTTTGCAGAGGATGGCAATGTTAGTCAAAACAGCATTCCCCATCAATGATATCTAGTGTGCTTATTAAAACGCCGACATCGACCTTTTTCGGCAGAGGCCCACTAACACTCGACAACGAAGCAGCGTTTTCGGGCATCCGCGCCCATTCGTCAAAACTAGGAGGTAAGTTACAATGCATAATGAGTTTTATTTAATCTCTAACGTCCTCCCAGAGGGAATTATCTAACTTTCCCATATTTTTAAAAGTCTGCATGTTCTAATTTCTATTTCATAAATATTCCCCCTGTAAATACTCTCCTATAACTTATAATAAATTATTTAATTTGCAACCAGTTTCTTTCTTTAAATTATGTTGCCTATTTTTTCAAAGTTAACCCATAGATCGTAAAAACCCCTAGACACCCAGCCAAACAAAAACCCCACCATCTCAAAAATCTAACTTTTTTGGAAGATATCGATTAGATTCCCCCATATATGTTTACAAATTCAAGTTAACTAATTTAACGTTTGAAGTCACTGTTGAAAATTTTCATTAGTAAACTTAAGCCACAAATGTCAGCAATTGCTAATGGAAGATACAGCTACATAAATTTCATTAATCACAATTATAATGTTTAATTTCCTCATGTGAATCACCAAGTCACTAGTTGTAAGTTTTCAGGGTGAATTTTATACAATTACAGTTAAAATGAACAATTTCATTATGTATGGCAGTTATTGCACTGTATGATTTCTTTATTTACAATGTAATCAAAAGAAACTATTATCGACTGGATTGGCGATATTCGAGGTTGGAGACCTCTGATACAGTGGCATAATGGAGAATATTAGGGCCACCCCTGCAAACTCAGGTTTTGGGTCCCAAGCCCATACACATACTTAACGTCAGTCAAGCTTTGCCCCCCCCCCACAATGCAGGGGTGTACGTTATGCCACTGCTCTGATATACATTATATTCTTGTTACATTGCTAAAATAAAAATATGTCATGAACAAATGTTACACTACCATTAAAGTTCTCCAAAGTTCTTTATATAATTGCACTTTATTATAAATTCTGAAATTATATTAATCTTTGAGTTGCATTTGCTGTTTTTATTAAATAATAATATAATAAATATATAATCAAACTAAAATCAACTAAATATTAACCTCTTTTATATAATCAAATATAGAGTAATAAGAGAAAGAAATTTAATATACAAATATTGGAAAATTTCAGTACCTTTGGAATGTGATAATATTCTATTTGTCCATTCACCATGATTGAGTAACTTTGTTTCAGGAGCAGTAAAATGATTTTTTCTTAGTGGTGGCTTTGGAATCTAAAAAAGTACATATTTCTTAATTTACAACACAAAAATCAATTTATAGAACTATATAAAATAAATCTACATTCAGGAATAAGGGAGGAAACAAGACAGGAAATTAACAAGTAGACCGCCAAGTTTTTAATAATGCAAATTTCTAGAATAGCATTCAGTTTTTAATAGTTTGATTTATATTATGCATCAAAAACTTTAAGAACAATGAATAATTATTTGAACGCATTCCTAAAGAATCAACTAAATAAGAAAAGATATGTTTCATTTGTGGACTCTTCAAAGAATTTCCATTTGTGCCATCAATATTTGCAAACTATGATGGCAAATACTTAAATAACATTTGCCATCATAGTTTGCAAATGCAAGTCCACTTTAACAGAAAATATTAAATGCATAACATATTTATAGCAATTAATATACTTCAAAATTTCAATTTAATTTTTTTAAACATTCAAACAGGAAAATATTTATAATAAATATGTAAGATGGTACAAATTACACTTAAATACTGTATCAAAATTTTTATCTCAAATACATAGAGCAATTGTGTGAGACATAAATATAATTCAGAATAAGCAGACTGACCAAAGTACTAACTGGAATGGTTAAAAGTAAACTTATTTATTCAACATTTATAAAAATATTCTAACAAATCTATACGAAAAAAATCTGTCAGCATTTTAATGGCACAATTTTTAATAAATGTATCTATGGAACAAAATTGAATACAATATATTAATTAAACTCAAGTTACAAAATTTTGTTCCTCGAAATAACAGCAAATAAAATTAACGCATAAATAGCAACACTGGAACAACGATTTGGGTGATTGTAACGAATTATTATCATTAACATCAAACATATATATCATGAGATAACATTTTAAAAATGTTAACATACAGTGAATCCCTGGCTTTCTACTGAATTAGAACTATCCGACAATTCTTCTGTTTCTTCTTGTGTTTGTGGCAATTCTTCCATGCTTTCAGCTTCTTGAATAGAGCTTGTAATCATAGCAGATTGTGGAAGAGACATTGTACTACTCTAAAAGAAAAAAATAATATACTTTTAAGACAAGCAGTACATCAGGTTATACAATTCACATTAAGTATAATTTGAATGACGTTACACAATTTATTTCTTTTCTTTGCTAGAAGAATCCAGAAATTGATACATATCCAGAAATTGATAGAAATAACTACTATTAAGAAAAATGTAGTTTGTTATATAAGTATATTACAATGTGTGCTATTTGAATATGATGGTATTAAAATTAGAATGAGTAGAATTGCAATTATGTGAGTTTTATAGATGACTTTTGTTCAAAATATTCATCTACAATTCACGAAAATATTAAGCAAAGAGTATTGCAAATTTTTCAATGAAATTACTTTCTGTTCAGCAGCTTCAAACAAAAGCTTTTATTTAAAAATTTAAAAATAAAACTCCTTTTTAAAAGTGTTTTTGTTTATTTTTTAAAGAAATGTATAAGACAAAAAACAAAAAAATATTTTGAAAACATTATAGAAAATAAAAATAAAAATTAAAAAAGGGGAAATAATATGAACTTAACACACACATTCAATATAGTTCCGATTATTTATTTAAATTTTAAAAAGGCTAGAATTTAGGTATACACCTAAATTCTGATGATTTACATGCTCAAATGATACAATTTAAATTCTACAATTTGCAATTCAAAACATTGAATTACATATGAACAATTTCAATCAAAACTATTACAAGTTCTGAGTGGGGCCGTGGGTAACCTAGTGGTTAGAGCATTGGACTCCAGACCAGAAGGCCTGGGTTCGATGCCACCAAATATCCGCCGAGTACACACGGAGACGTGCTCCTTAAATCAGTGGGTCCAAATGGTGTCGCCATCTATCGTGTTGTACCGAGCAAAATCGTAGTGTCCCCTTCATGGGGCTCAAACAGTCTAACGACAGGCGTAAAATTCTAGCCCTTAGCCGCGATGAATTTCGTGGACCTTGATCTGATGTTACTGTCGATCAGGTGGCATAAGCAACAACAACAACAGAAGTTCTGAGTTATTTTTGTTCATGAAAAGAAAAAAAAATGACTGAAATAAACCAGCACAAATATTCAAAATAAAAATAAAAATTAGATTTAGAAAGGAGTGAACATAGACATCCATAAAAAGTAAAATGTTTAACAAATTTAATACAGTTCGCCTAACAGAGGTTCAAACAAAAGGTAGGAGTACTGAAAGTAATCAAAGTGTTTAGTAAAAAATCTCCATGGTGTAATAAATGGCTCTCAAAATCTTAAATTCTTTAAATTCTAAAGATTTTAAGAGTACCAAATTTACTTATTTAAAATATTTTAGATAAAAAAAAAAAGACAAAAGAGTAATTCAGAAATACATTTTAAAAATTCCCATTGATATTTTATTAGATAAAAACCAAAATAAAAACCATACAATTTCAATTTTCTCCATAATATATGAGCAAACCTCATAAAAGGGATCCCACATAATATGATTGTACTTTAAAACAAATCTTATATATCAATGCTTATACAAAATTAAAGTATATGAACCATGAAAATCACATGATCATGACAAAATGCCCTGATCCCTTTATAAGCAAGAGAGATTTTCTATTCAATTTTAATGCAAGATTGTTATTTCAATTCAACAGAATATTTGTTCTAACTAAACCTAAACACCTGCTTTCTATACACATAACTGATAAAAGCAAATTTTTACACATTCAGCTGAAGGCTTTCAATCACATCAAGAAGCTGACGTATTTGAATTCCAGTCAAGAATAACAGTTAGAAATTGAATAAATTGGTTTATTGTATGTACTAAAATCCTTTACAAAAAGAAGAAAAATCATGAATCAATCCAGAGTCATTGATAAATGATAAAAAACAACAGAGGATCCAAACTAGATCCCTCAGAAATCTAGTCACTGGCGTAACGTACAGCCCAGCAGCCCCTGCATCTTGGGGGACAGGAGATTCTTGACCCAACGCTTGACTGGCGCCTAATACAGCTTGGAGTCCAAACCCTGACTTTGCAGGGGATCCCCTAGTATTCTTTGCAATGCTACTGAATCTAGTAGTGTAATTTTTAAGAATTTAGAGGCTGAAAAATTCTACATAATTTTCTATGAACCAATAAAAGAATAAAAAAATCTAAGTAAAAGTAAACAAAAAATATATATGTTTGAAAATATATTTTCCTGAATCAATCAAAAGCATAAAAATATTGTATAGCTGGCATGTATTTCTTTTAAACAGGCAAGATATCCATTAACACATGCTACTAAGCTTGTGGAAGTAGAAAACATTTTTGAAAAAATACATGTTAGAAACCAGAAATTATTTTGAATTAAATACAGAATTAGGTAACTAAATACAAAATCATAACAAATTTCAAAATGAACTTCTATACTATCTTTAAATTAATGTTAAAAAATATTATGAAAAGTTAAAAGTGCTAGTTTTGACAGATTATAATTACAGATTGACAGGTTATTTAATTCATTATAAAATCAAAAGTAAAATTACATATAAAGCCCCATGACGCTTCATGGGTATTTGATTAAATTCTTCAGAGTTTTCTAATTCATCAAATCCATCTTCTTCAGTTGAGCCCAGTTCCGATGGAGCTGACACCCGTTTTTCTTTTATGCGTTCCAATCGCTTACGAGGGTCTAAATTACGCAATGACATACTACGTGATGGTAGCTTTTGAATTTTGTGTCCTAAAATGTAAAACAATATTTGACTAAGAAATATATTAAAAGTAATAAGTTAAGTAATAAAAATAATAAAATGTTGCACAGTTTCTCTTTTTAAAAATGTCGTTGATTCCCATTATCAAATTCTAGAATTTCCTTACATATATACGCAATTAGTACTTCTCTTTGATAATGTTATTACATTCAATCTCCTACCAAAAAATTTTAAATTTTTAAAAAATTATTCATTTTTTTCAATAATATATCAGTTACTTTATAAAAAGCTCATGCAATATTCAAACATAATTTTCGATACATTTTACTTTTTAAAAAAAAATGCAGTAAATATTTAAAGAACAATGATTATTTGAAAAAGATTTAATATAGAAATTCAGAAATATGTTGTTGTAAGAGTATATTTTCTCAACAATAAAAATATTTAACTTAATATATGACATCTTAAGAAATTAAACACAATGCATATTGAATATATACTTGCAAAGTATATAAAGCATATCAAATTTTCATTAAAAAATATTTATAAAAACACATTATTGTTAAAACTAAAAATTATATTTCAATTAAATTATGACTTGATGAAGTGAATTCAAAAGGAATCAAGCACTATAGCTAACAGTTTAATTTATGGTCATCAAAAGGGCAACCTTAAATAACTTTTGCAATCTCAACAGAGCTTGATAAAATCAGCATCACAGTTCAACAGTTTTAAGGGAACTTAACCCTTTAACGCGCAGTGGTATCTCTCTGAAACCACCATTTTCTAAAAAATATCTCTAAACGCGCAATGGTATTTCAATGAAACCATTGGTCCTAAACATATCTTTTAACTCTTATAAAAGACACTAGATGTCAGCACGAGACAGAAAACTTTTATTTCTGTGAGAAAAATGCAACATTTTAAAAGCCTTTTTTAACCACTTTCAAAAAGATTTTTTTTAGCAAATAAAAATAGACAAAAATTCAAAGTAAGGTATGTACATTTTTGCTGCATATGCTGTTCATAGCATAACTAATTTTTAGTATGATAAATAATGAAAAGAAGTGCCTGATATAAAGATATTTTCGGGTGGTTTCAGACTGATACCACCGCACACCTAGAACATGAAAATTGTCTGTTTCTTCTCCGGCTTATAGCACGCACACGTGAGAGATTTAGCCCTTTTTTTTTTTCTTTGACTCAGGCAGTGAAATAACTAATAATTTATGGGGGTTTTGCCATTGATTTGGGGGAGGGGTTTATTATTGCAGTATTACTGCATGGTTTTAATAATTTAATAATAAAGAAACAATGAAAAAAAACTTTACTGGCAATTGCAGTTGATTTCAATCGCTTATAGTTATATTTTGTATTATTTAATATTTAAAAAGTAATTCTAATATTTAATATTGCATATTTTAGTAAATTTATTACAAAATATATAAAGAATATACTTACAAATCTGATGCAAATCATATATATTGTTCATCCGAGAATTATGTCGTAGGTGCGCGGTGGTACTTCTATGAAACCAGGTATTTTCTCTGTTCTTATGTTCCATACATTGCATTTATAATTTTATTTTGAAAAATTCAGCGAATTTATTTTTCTGCGCTTCAAAGGGTTAATTATGATGTTTATGGATTAATTCATACGATTACTAACATAATATTTTTCCATTACAGAGTTCGAATTCAACCACTAGTTTAAGAAATATTCAGGAAAAACTACTAGGAATGAGGAAGGGGGCGTATGCTTATTTTTTTTTGAGAAATAATCCAAAATATTTCCTGTTTCTTAACACTACACAATAACTGGACCAATAATTATGATGTATTATTGTAATTAGTATCTTATATAGTCTTTCAAAGATCAACCAGGAATATTAAGAAAAAGAACCATTAAAGCAAAACAGGAAAAAGGCCAAGGTGTCAGTATAATTACTGTGGTCATTCCCACCCGGGTTATGTTAACAGGAGGAATTGTCCTGCATGATGAAGCTGTCTTTAGTCAGAAATTTCCCTTCACATACGAGGGATGATCAGAAAAAAAGGTTACAAGTCGAATAAGGAAACATTTATTAACAATAAACAGAAAATACAAACAGGAATTAAGAGACATACACAGCTATCACATTTCGACATAATAACCGAGTCTATTTAAGCATTTATCGGAATGTAGAACCAACTTGTTTAAACTGTCTTGGCAGAAATCAGGTCCCTGTCTATTGAGCCAGATCTCAGCAGATGTTTTCACAGCACTGTTTTGGAATATCACAGCACATCAGAAAATATATGCTGCACACTACCAAAGCTCAGACCCAGCTCAGACAAGATTTCACACAGAGTTATCCGTCGATCATTTTGAATCATTTCTTCAATTCGTGCCGTGTTGATTTCTTCCGTTGAAGAACTTGGTCGGCCACTACCTGCCATAATGCGGTTTTCGTCATCCTGTCTGCCTGATTGAAAAGAGTGACACCATTTCGCTACATGCTGTCTGCTCATTGCTTCTTCACCATAAACTTCCATGATTTGACTGTGAATGTCAGATGCGGTCACATCCTTTGCCCATAAAAATCGAATCACGGCTCACACTTCCAAACGAGACCAATTTCCTAAGCATCTTGCCATTTCAATCTTTGTCTGGGAACTTTCCCTACCTACCCGCAAACCAGCTGTATGATAAGTAGCGCCATTTGTCTCCATTCTGGGGAAACAAAATTTCTCCACAATATGTAGTTTTCAAATACTGGGGCTTGTAAACTTTTTTTCTGATCATCCCACATACATAGTATGTGAATAAAGGTCACTTTTTTGCCTTTTAACACAGATATTAAATTGAAAACAAGCATATAATTTGTATACAAATATTCTAATTCATAACTATTTTTATTAAATATTAATCTTTAAAAGCATCAATTTTATCTCATCAAATTTACATTTTGTGAACTTCAGTGTAGATTGATAAATGAAACTAGATATTAATAAACTATATATATAAAAATGTTATGTTGGTTTGTGTACACTTCCATAACTCAAAAAGTTCTGCATGGATTTATCTGAAATTTTGACACAACGTTGCATTTGACTCCGGTCAGGTTCTTATGTACTTTTTTGGTGTTATGACGTCATACGATGTCACGATTCGCTCTGAATGCTGACATTTAAGCTTTACACATAGTTTTTTTTCCGGATTATTACATATTTTTACTATAGTTAAGTTTATTGGTTGTCATATTTATCATTTTTTTTTTGTTCTTTGATACGTAATTGGGATTAATTTTGTATATTTTTAACTGTTTAAGACTGTTTTTTTTTATTTAAATTAATGTAATTTTTTTATCAGTTTTGGGTTATTTTTAATTTTTCTATGTTTATTACTATTTTATAAACTGCATGAACCTATTTATGCATTTTTGCATTTAATTTATTATTTAAATTATTTCTTATTTATTTTTGTGATTTTGCATTTAATTAATTTTTGCTTATGATTGTTTCTTACATATTTTTGGGATTTTTATCTGATTTTTGTTTATGATTATTTCTTATATATTTTTGGGATTTCATCTGATATATATTAATGATTATTTCTTATATATTTTGTGATTTGCAATGTGTTTCATTGTCTGATTGAATCTTTAAATAATTTGAAATCACCCAGTTTTTCCTCATGTTTTGAAACTCAAATTAATTTTAAGTTCTCTGACCTCCATTTCTGTAATTAAACAAGACTATCCATTAAGATAATTATGCTAAATATAAGAATCACAATTGGCTGGATGGACCAGCTCTCTTTTTTCCATTTAACCAGACTGAGCCACAGCAACGCGTGGCAGGGTACAGCTAGTTATTTATAAATACCATTAATTATAAAAAAGCATCTGTCATTGAACTTTCAGAAATATTATTCCAAATGAATTATTCATGTAAAAAAAATTATTACTTTAATTATTTACATTTGAAATATATTCTAAATAGGCCATTTTGAAATAAAGATTATTTCCTTTTTAAATATTTAAATGCAATCACATACCCACAGAAGCTGCAAAATGTTTAATGGAATGCTTTTTCTTTTTAAAACTCAAGTCATTTAAGCTCTGAGTATCATTACAGCGTCTTACAATAAAGGCTATACGAACTTCCAATTCTCCTCTATTTTTTTCTTCACTTTTTTCACTTTTTCCTTGTAATGGATACCATCTAAAGCAGAATATAATATTGATTGATTAACTTTATGGTAAAAAAAATATTCACATAATATGCATAAGATTTTATTAATAATAAATTGTATCCCCGAAATCCAAATTTCTAGTTTTTTAAATATCACCTTATAAAAAATACTAAGATATGGTTGATTTTTTTTTTTTTTTTTTTTTTTTTTTTGCAATGTCATGGGGGAACATTTGAGATGAACATTATTTGAATTATATTTCACTCAGCAAACCTCTACATCCTATTATGTGAATGCTCTGAAATTCAATTTAATTTATAGAAGTTTCGTTTTTCTACATAAAGTAGACAGGAGGAAATTAAACAGGAAATGGATTATCCAGGAGACCACAGTCAAAAACTATTTTTTTTAAAAAAATTCCTCCACTTTGATATACATTTATCAAACTAAAGCACATATATGAACATTCCTCTGACCAGAATAATTTTTTGGAAAATAAAATCTGTGATGTGAATTGTTTACATTTTAGAAGAATGTACTAGTGATGGATACATTTTAAAGTATTGTTTCAATTTGAAAATCAAATTTAAAAAAATTATAGCAGAAAATATTTCTTTAAAGTTGTGAAGAATTTCTTTATTTTGAAGACAGTGCTTGTGAAGAACAAATGGTCTTAAATAATTTACACCACATAAACGGAAGTAAAAATATTGACAAGAAAACAATATATGATTGATTATAAGAAAACAATAATTTAGCTGAACAAGACATGTGATGATGAAATCAAGCAATGGCTTAATAGGGCTGAAAATGAACAGTCAGTAAAAGATATCAAGTCATAATTCAGCACAAGTCACAGCAAAATTCTGCTTGACTTAGAAGTCAGTAACATTAAATAGAAGCACTAAAATTAAACCTGAGGAATCTAAGCAGCACCATCTGGTGAAAAATCCAAGCAGACGAGCTTATTACAAGGGTGGAGTTGGGGGGGGGGGGTTCAACTGCTACCTCTCATCACAGACCAACACATTTTTAATTTTCCCATAGAGATTACCCCTTGGCACTTTCATCAGCATGTTTTTTAGAGTGTAAAACCCCCATAAGAGAAGTCTGTGCATGCTATTGGTTTATTGTCTTATTAAAGCAATAACAAAAGTGCTAACTTTTTAAATACTGTACCTACATGTTCATTTTTGTATATATAATGATTTAAGGAAGGTTTTTGTTTTGTTTCTCATTACTTCTGGATAATAACGAGTCTACTGTAATTGTTTAACGAAGAATCAAGTCCCAAACCTCAAGACTGTGATTAAGTTAATATAGTAATATTATTTCCATATTTTTAAACCATATCAAAGAACATTATAAATTTACTTTTTTTGGTGTATTTTCTTAAAAACAATTCAACAGTGTTCATTATGGATATATTTTTATTCTTAAAAAAATAGCTTTCAGATTTAACAATCTACTCACAATGATAAAAAAAATTAAATATTTACTTTGTAAAAGGACGATCAAATGATTCTATTCCTCGCAATGATATAGATGTTTGTCCAAGGAATTCTTCTAAGCCTAAAATATTACGATGGTATACAGTAAGTGAAACATCCGAGTCTCTTCCAATTAGAGTTCTGGGAAAAAAATTAAATGTTAAGATTTTTTTAAATATACATATCAACAATTTGAAATACTAAAAATGTCGAAAAGTATAAAAAAAAAATGAAAAACAACTTAGCAGCAGAAATTCATATTCTTACATTATACTTAAACTTAACAATACACAATGCATTAAAAAATCGATGGAAGAGGATAAAAAGTTTGTAAATAACTAAAAAAAATCAAATATTTGGAATTTTTAATTTATTCTTAATTGTATCTAAAGCTTTTGGTGCATATTTGCACATATATTAACACTTTCAATTTTTAATAACTTCAAGTTAGAATGTATGTATAATAAGTGCAAACGATATCTATGAGAAAAATATATCCCATATAACTAGTTCAAAAATAAATAATAGTACTGTAAAATCCGAAGATAACATATTTTAGCAATTTTTTATACTATTGATAACAATAATTATTTCAACAGAATACATCATTATTGGCACTTACATATTATACCATTGACCAAATTCAAATTAAAAGACATCACCAAATACTGTCTTCTTTATTACTGTTTAAGAATAAGCATGGAAATGGTTTTCCCACTACTGATTGCAAATTGCAGCATTTAATGATGTCTTTTGATTTGACAAAATCAGTCGATGGTACAATACGTAAGTACCTAATTATTTTAAAATTGAATATAATGAAGGTATATTATTGGGTTTTAGTATGGAAAAGTAACAAAACATAAGAAATGTTTCAGTTAATGAATAAAAGACATAAAATAATAATAGAAATCATTGAATTTAATAGCACACATTTTTAAGAAATACTTTATTATCATTCATAGTATAATTTTCAAATATATATTTTAAAAAATAATTGGAATGTTCAAAGAGATATAAGCTTTAATGTTGAAGACAGCACTTACAAGTCACATTCTTCGTACCACTCTGGATCAGTGGCTTTCTCCTGAACTGTAGTCTGAAATTTCTCTTTGCCCATCTGAATGAGAACGAATGCATCATTGGTGCCTGTTGTGGAAAATAAACAATGTTTTCTCAGTACATGCAATAAGAAAAAGATATTTTTGTGTGCAATAACAAGACACAAAAATAAAAATAAGACTTACAACAATAAATAATTGAAACAAACGATTGGAAAATTTAATGAACAAGAAAGTAAATAAATAAAAGAATTCTTTTTAACTTCAATTTCAACTAATATGAAGGTGGAATATTTAAAGTAACTCAGCACACTTGGGATATTACCATGGACGTCTTAAGTATGGTACAACCAGGCTCAGGCCGGGGCCTCTGCCACAATGGGGGCCTCGACTCAGTCTTAATAAGACAATGAATTCGAATAATTTCAACAGTCAAAAGTTTTTTCCGGTTATATTCTCCGAAAAACTGAAAATTTCGGACGATATGTCGACTGGCTATATGGGATGACCGTCGTACAAGTATAAGCCTAAGCCTACCACCATACACCATCCTCACTCATTCAGTCAAAAGGCGGCAGTCGGTCGAGCCGATTAGTGCGATTGTAAGTCAAGCACATTTATTTGTTTCAGGTTATTGTTTGTACGAGTATTTGACAACGTATGCTATGTACTGTTTACTTTTAAGGATCATAGGTAGGGTCTACATTTGTGTAGGGGCCCAGGGATTCAAGAAGTCTTAAGACATCCTTGAATATTAAACCTAACAGAAAAATAAATGCAACTATATATTTTCTTCAAAACACCTTTAAAAATAAATTATTTAACATAATAATCCATTAAAAAAACCTCGAATGATAAAATCAATCTATGGAATACATATGTAACTTACTAAATAATTGATGAAAAGAAAAAGTAATTTAAGAAAAAGTATAATTTATATAAAGCAAAATCCTCTTTTTTTAAAAACTAGATTTATTCGTGCAATCCTTAATAATGTAGTTTAAATATTGGTATAGTTTCACTTCTATTATTATTGAAATTTATCGGATGAGGAACAACTTATTCGTGTTCAATAACGTTTCATATTTTTTTAATAAATGTGTCAGGCTACCACCAAAAAATAACAGTAAATGAATGAGTATTTATTTATGCCGGACTATAAAGTAACACCAGAGAGGGTAAATGGCGACGGACCCCATAATTTTGAACCACAATCAAGTGATGAGAGTGATACTTGAGCTGGTACCCTCTCTTCCCTTCGACGTCACGCCAATAGAAGAAACATCGATCGATTTAACGTACATTATTTACTCTACACGGCGTGTCTTCATGACACTCTGGCCATCAAGTCCCTGACCATAGCATTTGACTACTGCAGCTACCCCCAAAAATAACTGTATTTTTGGATAAAACACATAAAAATAAATTATTTTTTTTTAAATCTATTTTAAACTAGCTAATAATTGTTATGCATGGCACTTCAATGTTTCGTTTTCCAAATTAAAAAAAAAATAACGAAAACACATAATTCTAGAAATAAATTTAAAAATAATACTATTAACAGAGGAAGAAATTTTAATTAAGCACAAATTATTTTAGCACACAATATAAGTTTCAAAACTGAGGTTATTATGCATTCAAACTGAACAAAATGATATAGTGTCGTTTTATGAAAACATGTTTTTCACGTAACAGTAATGAAAAATGCTAAGAAATAGTTTGATATAAATGAAGGCAAAATAAGTAAAGCCAGGAATGAATCGAATATAACTCTCAAAAGCATATTATGACTCTTAGATAATCTGAATCATAGTTTTCACTTTATTATTTGCTTGAATGTGAATTCAGATCAATGTTTAATAATTTTATTTCGATTTTCACCATAATTAATTTGTTACTTTTTCCTCAAAACACCAGTTACTGATTAGAATCTTCACACAACAAATTCCCAACCTAATCTTTAAGTCAGCATTTGCCCAGGAATTAGGTGAAACCATAATTTTACCCTTCACTTTCAAGCTAAATAAACATCCTTTTGCTCAACAAGATTTTTCAAAAAAAAAAAATCCTTCACACTCAATCTGATTCTCACGGTCATTTGTGTGATTTCTGAAACTGTTCTTATTTCCAAGTTTTTGATGACTTTTTAATGAAATTTCCCTTAAATGATGATTCCATCAAAGGCACATATTTTTACATTATCTTTCTTCTCTTGAGACTAAATATTATTCGTGAGAAAATTTTGGATTAAAATTATGTCTTTTTCTTTGCTTAATAAAACTCATTCGAATTGTTCCCAATTTGAAAGTTGGTCAGAAGACTAGATTTTTCAAAGACACAACAAGAAATCTTCGTGGTAATAATAATATTGAAAAGAATGGTGCAAATTTTTTTTAAAGATAGTGGTAGTATTATTTGATAAAAACAAACGAACAGTAAGATCTTTCTTTCAAAGCAGGATGAAATACGAGTTCATTATCTTTCTAATGAATGAAGAAACAATGAAAACCGTAATAGATGCAACTTATTATTTTTAATCATGTCTTCTTTTTGATAACTAATCTAGACTAAACAAATATAATGATTCAGTACGGAGTATTTCCGTTAAAACATAAACGTCATTGTAATGGTACATGTATCACAACTGCAAACGATTAAATATTTTTGTTTAATTAAATAAAAAAAAAGAATTATTTATTTTAAATTGCAAAATATAACTTTTAAGGAAATGCAGTACAGAAATGCATTAGTTTGTTTGTGTGTCTAATTTAATCCAGATTCTGCCAGATAAATTTTTAAAAAGTCATAGCTATTAGAATCCTCTATATTTTTTGTGAAATCGAAAACTATTCAAAAGATTTAAAATGTCCATGACGGAGTTACTAAATATATCGGCAAAAATAAATCGCAATTTTTTGGATGCAAGTTTTCAAAAACATTTAAAATCTTTTACGCGTTTTTAAAATACAAATGTAACACCAAAAATTATAGCAGAAATTTCTGAGTTTTATTTTTAATGAGTTATGATTTTTTTAAAATCAATTAAATCATTACAACCACACATATGCACGCAATTGTATTTTTACACGATTTTTCTCTTCCTTTGCACAATTTTGAACATAACAAATTTGTTAAAAATAAACTCCATTCTTATTTTACCAAGTTTTTGTTGTTGTTTAACGAGATAGATCAAAAATTTCAAAATAATAATAAATCTTTTCCTAGCATTACATTTTTTTTTCATTTTTTCATTTCCAACATTATTTCACACAATTTTTTGGTTTTATGCCACTTTTAGATTGAGAGGAGGGGGGGGGATTTCCCCTTTTGTTGCATTTTTTGGTGGTGCACCCAATTATAGATATAGCATGGCTCAAAATTTTAAATTTCCGAGTGTTATTACTGATACCTAAGCAAACATATACCGTTACAAATCTAAAATGCGTTTTTCACAAATTTTAATTTTTGTAAATATGTTTGTTTTCCCTTAAGGTCTTTTTTTTCCCCACTGAAAATAGAAGTTAGAATTCTTTTTTGTAGATACTTTCATATATACATCTTATAAAAGTTAATATGAATTTAGGATTTATTATTCTATTAAAAAATGTCAATACTGGTGTTTATAGAATTTTCATGTTTCATATGGGGGGTTTAGTCACAAAAATACACTGCTGGCCACCGTAAATGCAACACCAAGAAAGACAAGAGATAGCAGAACAAAATCTATTTTGTAGATAACATGTTGACCAAGTATCAAATGATTAAATTTATAAACTTCTGTGAAGTGTGGTTCCTGTCAGAATAAGTAGCCAGAGTAGCCGCCATTGTTGGAGATCACCGCTGCCACACGCCTCGGCATTGATTCAAAGAGACTTTGGATGTGTTCTTGGGGTACAGCCATCACCTCCTAAAGTCAAGGCCTGATGACTCCAACGTGATAGGCTTGTGACGTCACACATAGTAGGGATAGAAAACCTGCTTGAATTCAAGTTAGATCAGTTACTCGCCTACGCCATTTTGGTGCTTGTGTCTGTGCGGATACCTGCTTTTTCGCTTTTTTATTATAGATTTTCAATTTCTTTTTAACTATTCTGAATAATTTTACAAAAATGGTCTACACATGCGTTGTACCGAATTGCAATAGCAATTATAAAGGTACTGAAAAATTGCAAATGTTCGCATTCCCCAAAGAGGACTGACTCCCTTCGAAAAAAATGGATCCATGCTATATCAAGAAAAGATTTTGCTCCATCAAAGTATTCAAAGGTAAATTATTTAACTTTATTCTATTTATGGAAACTGTACTCATTTCTTTTTCTTCATGTAAGATTCTTAACATAATTACATTGGTAATTCATTTTTATATATCTATAATGAGAAAAGCGTATTGTTTGTCAAATAAATATTTTGTAGCCCTAAAAAAATTTGTGTTTAAAAATGAGCTCAATCAAGTTTTGTTAATGAGACAAAAACTGTGTAGTATTTTTGCTATTGCAAACAAACATTTTTGTGTCATTTTCTAAATATCTTTTCACAGAATCAACGAAAGTTCCTTAAGTATTAATTGTGTGTTAGCAAAAGAATGCCCATTGTGATGCAGAGGTCATAGTCTACGTAAATATGAACATAAGAAACCATTTATTGATTATTTTGTATATTAATATGATGTGAGATACAAATGCATAACACACATTCACTACAAAAAAAAGCTATCTGATTTCTGAACTATTAGGATGACTTAAAAAGTAAGAAAAAAATAAAGCTAAAAACAGATAAACATGACTTAGCGTTAACCTCACAACGTTAACTTGAAGTACGATTGCTACGACAGCAAATGTCGGAGAAGACACCACATTTAGAGGTAGTGAGTACCAATTTCTAAGCCCTTGACGACAACACTAGCAGTTTCTTTTCTAGAATTATTTGCATTAATATAGACTATGTGGTGTCCCGACAAGAATTATTTCATCGTATCAAGTTTGCTTTGATGACAACCATTTGCTGGCAAAATAAACAAATTTCATTGAATCAAAGAGAAAACAAACAAACAAATTTTTGTTCGAATTTTGTATATAAGCGTTGTCGAAAATTTTTTTGCTGTTGTATCAAAATTTTTTCAGTACTTCCGACAAAAGTTCCACTTAAAATTACAAAAAATAAAATTATCAGAGAAATTTTTGTTAACTCTCACAAATCTTTTCTGTCATTGCAAAACAATATATATATATTTAATTTTAGGTTTGTGAACTACACTTTGCTGATGATGCAATACGAAGAAACACAGAAGCTTATGACGAAAAAACTGGGGAGAAGATATGTGTAGCCTTGCAGCGTTTTAGACTACAAAATTTTGCAGTCCCGACAATTTTCCAACTTTCCCCAAATATATTTCAAACTCTACAAATAATATCAGAGAATCTCCTGAGCAAAGATTAGAAAATGAGCACTTACAACGCTCAATCCAAGAAAGCATCATTTCCAAAGAAGAATTCGAAAAAAGTAAATCATTTATGTCGCTTCCAGAATTAGTCGAGTGTTTAAATGCAGAGAAGCTTCAGGACATATGGACTGTTGTTTGTAAAAAAGATCTAGTAATAATTATGATGCTAGACACAACGGTATCTCCTGTTATTAAAGCATCAGTGATTATAAATAAAGAATTAGATTTGTCAATACACATAGGTCAAACAAAGATAGGTCAACTTGGTAAGTACAAATTTCCTGTAAAAGTTAATAATGTTATTGTTGTAAATAAAATATTACATGAACTGGTTCTCAGAGTAGAAATGAAAAGCTCCCATGATTTTCCTACAACATTTGGTTTTATTGTTAATCTTTTAGAAAGTATGTTTTCAGATTTAGATGATGATAAAAAAATTGTACTCCATTTCTTAATTGACCAGCTCAAATTTTTAACCTGTAACAAGTTTTCTTTTAGATATTCCTCTGAAATGATGGGGTTTTTTTTGTATATTACAATCCATATCTCCTCATGCCTATAAATTTTTAAGAAATTCGGGATATCTCAATATTCCCCATCCTAGAACTTTGCGCAAACTTTGTTCATCTTTAAAAACTAATCCTCAAACAGAACAATCAAATGAAAACTTTCTAGCATACATAAAAAAAAAGTAAACATCCTAAAATCTGTTGACAAAACTGTCATACTGATGCTTGACGAAATCTATTTAAAACTATATTTAGATTTTAAAGGGGTAATATTCTTGGGATGGCATATAACAGTGAACAAGCTGCTACTTCAGCTTATGTGTTCATGATTCAAAGTCTTCTTTCTCCTCTTAAAGAAGTAGTTCATGTAATGCCGGTGAAAAAAATCGATGGAGAAAAATTGTTTGCTGTTGTTAAAAAAACTATCGTAGAACTTGATGGTATAGGATTCAAAGTTATAGGTGTAGTTTCTGACAATAATTCTATAAATCGAAAAGCAATGTCCAACTTTTCTGTTCCTCCCAAATTGAGCATTGTATATCCACATCCTTCTGATCCTTCCAATCCTTTATTTTTTGTTATTGATTCAGTACACATTTTTAAATGTATTCGTAACAATTGGATTAATCAAAAAAATGCGGGCCAATGTTTTTATTTTCCAGATTTCGAAGATCATAATAAGTTTCCTTTATTAGAAGCAAATTTCTCTACACTTAAACGACTATACGACATAGAAAGTAATAATTTAGTAAAGTTTGCTTATGGTTTAACTTTGAAGGCTTTATGTCCTACAAATCTTGAAAAACAAAATGTGAAACTTGTGCTTAAGATATTTAATAACTTTGTTATTCAGGGGCTTCAACTATTAGGAGAGCAACATAAACTAATTAGTTATGAAACAACATCAATTTTTATTTCTTTAATTTGTACATGGTGGAAAATTGTTAATGCTAAAACACCTTTAAAGGGACAACATTTGCTTGATACTTATCAGCAACCGATTACTTTATCTCCAGACAACAAAGCATGTCAATTCTTGCGTAAAATTTTGTCATGGTTAGACTCGTGGAAGGAAAAAGATTGTACTACTGGCACCCTTACTAAAGAAACACATCTTGCTTTTACTCATACCACATACGCTTTACTTGAAATGTCAAAATATTGCATTAAAGAATTAAAATTTAAGTATTTTCTTCCTGGAAAAATTCGAACAGATGCGTTAGAAAGTCATTTTGGGAAACATAGGACACTTTCAGGTTCTCAATATTTAATATCAATTCGACAGCTTTATGAAGTAGAAGCTAAACTAAGAATGCAAAATTTTTTACCTCTAACTTTGGTTTCAAATGCTTATGGCCAGCTTAACTTAAAAGACATTAATTTAGAAGATTCGTGTAATGAAAATCCTTTAGAGCCATCAGTATCGCATAATTTTAATATTACACTATCTGAAAAAGATTTTCGTGATGCTCAGCCATATCTACCTGTCTTAACATATTTAGCTGGTGTTTGTGCTAGAGCAGCACTTAAAAAATTAAAATGCGACTCTTGTTCCAAATCACTTGTTCTTAATAAAACTTTTTGAACTAAATTCTAACTATGATTTAATACGTAACTTAGACAGAGGATGTTTATTGTGCCCTTCCCCAGATGTCGTTACAGCGGTACTCTATAACTATATAATAGTTCAGAAACTTCTTTCTAAAGATTATGAAAATATGTTCCTCAAACAAAATAATCAACGTCAAATTGCCTCAGAAATATCGATTAGCTTGATAAATTCAAATGAATTTTTTTTATATGATGAACCTTGTAACAATGATCATGCTTCTGAGCTAGTTTTAAAGCATATTATCCACACTTCTACAAATGCATTATTACATAACTACTGTAGGGAAAAAAATGATATTAAAAAAGTTGAAACAAAGAAAAGAAAAATACATACTTTATTAGCTAAATAAATTGCATTATTTTTATGTATGTAATAAGTTACATATATTTTTATGTATGCATTATTTCTCTCTCTATATATATATTTATTCATTTAGGTGTATATCTATGCTTTTATATATGTATGATTTATTTTTAAAATATTTTTAACTTATTTTACGATAAATTGTTATTTGTGGGAAGTTTATTTTTTGGTTATTTTTAATGTTGCTATTGCAGAGAGTGAATTTTTGTTTATTACTGTGCATGATACCAATAAAGTTTTACAATATATTTAATTCACATTTGTAACAATGCATAATTGAATAATTACTTTTGGCAGAAAAGTAACTGACAAACAGCTAAATAAATTGTGTAATCTATTTTTATGTATGTATTTATTTTCCTGTATATATCTATAATTATACTGATATAGATTTGTTTCAAAAATATATTTGAAATTTATTTTATAATTCTTTACGTTGTGATTGTATTTGATACCAATAAAGTTACTGTTTTTTAATTTGTCTATTTTTTCTGTTTTAAAAACTATTTCTAATTTTATTTCCTTTTTTGTAACTATTCTGAATAAAATGTTGAAAATAAATTTTAAAGTTAAGAAATAAGCACAGTTTTGTAAAAAAAATATACAAATACAAAATATTCTTATGATATGCTGCAATGTTTTTAAGTGCGGTTCATCGTAATGCGTGTTCGTAGTAAATACATCGATAATTACATATTTGCAATTATTATTTAAATAGGTAAACTAATATTTACTCTTATGTTTTATGTACATGAAATAGAATTTAATGATCAATTAATTTTTTTTAAATTCCTTGTATGTATGTTTTGGGTTAAAAAACAAAAAGTATTTAAAAATGCATCTGAAAAGTTCCGTAGGCGATGGACGAAGTCTCCCTACTAGTAGTGACGTCACAAATCAGTCACGAGGCCTTGTGTATATCTAGGAGGTATAGATATACAGCAGCTTCCACACGTTGCCAAAATTGATCTGGTGGGGCAGCTGGGGGTGTAATACGGGTCAATCGTTGAGCAACCATGGACCACATGTTTTCTATCGGCGAAAGATCAGGAGAGCGAGCCGGCCAGGGAAGCAATTCAATCTGGTGATTGACGAAGAACCTTTGGACAATGCGTGCCACGTGTGGTCGCGCATTATCCTGTAGAAATATGGCTGTGGCCAAGTAAGGAAGGACAACTGGCTACAACACCTTGGAGATGTAACACTGGCTGTTTAAAGTACCGGCAATGCGTACTAGAGGAGTGCGAGAGTGATATCCAATACCGCCCCATACCATAATACCCGGTGCAGGACCAGTGTGGCGGTGCATAACGCAGCTGTTCAGCATCCTCTCTCCACGGTGTCTCCAGACTCGAATCCGGCCATCGTGGTGTTGCAGACAGATGAGTGACGCGTCAGTAAAGACAACTTCATTCCATTCTGCCGCCCACATCCTTCTTTCATCGCACCATTGACGGCGGAGACGTCTGTGGTTCTGCGTCAAGGGTAGACCAAGCAATGGACGTCTTGCGGACCACTCTGCTGTAAAGGCGTCGAATGGTACGCGCAGACACTGAATGATGCGTTACAGACTCAATGTGCTGTGCTATGGTTCGTGATGTGACTGAGTGATCCGTCACTGCCATGCGCACAATTTGCCTGTCCTCACGTAAAGTGGTGCACTGAGGTGGATGCGATCGACCACGTCGGTCCGTCGTACCCTCCTGCATCCAACGGTCACATATCCGCATTACAGTTGTTTGGTTTCGTCCAACACGATTACCGATTTCCCGGAAAGATAATCCACAATCTCAGTAGGCCACTATCCTTCCTCTGTCGAACTCGGATACTTGATCAAAAACTGATCGCTGTTTTCTACGAGACATAACTGATCGTTTTTTGAAAAAACCGCAAGAAAAACACAATTGCCGAACTTGAAATCGTCGAAATCTCCAAGCCTTAAATAGTGCTTTGAGGCCACAGGCGTGCATGATGTGTGTCTGCGCTGAAATTCTAATCATTTGCATATCTCACCTCCGCTAATGCAAGTTGTAAATTTCATGTTATTTGTGTGCTTCCTTCAGGGTGTTGCATTTACGGTGGCCAGCAGTGTAATTACTAAAATTCAACACAGAATCAGATTTGCAATTCTGTACTATATAATACGTTTCCAAAAATTAAAAAATAAATAAATAATTTGAAATAACAAAACAAAAATAATTAAATATTGAGTATTTTACAAAAAGTTTAAAGCAATGGTTAACCAAATTGACATTTACCAGAATTGATTTAAAATTATTAAATTAATAGTCTGAAAAAAATCATTAAGTGTAATACATTTATGTCTCAAAAAGAAAAAAAATTTAAGAGGTATTGTACAGCTTTAAAACACCAGATTTGTTACATTTTTACTACACGCGTCATTTTCATAAAATAAAATGTGCAGAAAGTAAAAATTATAAGATTTTATGAAAATTTCATATAATAAGAATATTGTTCAACTTATTATTTTTAATAGTCTCTGTAACTATTTTACACCATAAGTACAATTTATTTAGGTATTTTTACTTTTTTTTCCCGCTAGAATTTTTTCGGGATGTTTCCCTTGTGTAAAAACAGGATTGAATAAGAATGAAGAGTTTGCACTCTTAATGGAAGCTGATGTCTAGCGTATCGCATACTGTTAGTTCAAAAAGAAAAAATTGTCTATGGAATACAACAGTTATTTTAACCGCAATATCAATACAGGAACAGAAAAACATTTCAAATCAAAATAATAGAGTTCAACATCAATGTACACACTATTATTTGAGCAAGCATTGTTTCGCATACCATAAAAATTCTTCTAGTATGATCTGTATTCAAAGCATACGTTTTAAAAAGTAACGGTTCTAAAGGGTGTAACAGCAATAATAAATACTTTTTAAAAGAAAACAAAAGGCTATATATTTTTTAAAATTCTTTGTAGGCACGAAATTTGACTTTTCTAAAAATACGTGAAATAGTGGAATATTAATTACACCATAATAGTAGCAACAATTATTAGCTGGATTTATAATTAAAAACAAATATATTAAGAACTATAAGTAGTAACTATATGAATTTTTCGAACAAGAATTAATATTCTTTTCTTTTCAAGATGTACGCTTAAATTTCATTAAGAAAAAACAATAAAGAGTTTCGTTGAATAAGCGTATTTAAAAAAAAATCAAATGAACTAATTTTGGATTGGTATTCAAAATAGTCTTTGACAAAATAAATAAAGACAGCGTTGTAGCCATTTGCAAATCTAGTACTAGGTCTGGAATTTATTTTTTAATCCAACAAAAGAGGAAAAAATTCAGCTGGATTAAAATAATATTAAAAAAAACTACAATTTATGGATTGTAACAAAACGAGATTCTACTCCATTCCTATATAATAAATATTTTCCAAAATACTTATTTTAAAAATTGACAGACGATAATTCGAAAAGCTCCAACAAAAAGGAATAAAATAAAAATAAAACGTAAGTTGAAGTTGATTTTAAAAAATAAATATAAGTGCAAATAATATTTGTTCCAAATTAAAGCACAAAAATCTGCAATACTTTCAAGAAAGAGAAAATATATTGAAACGCATTATGGAGTTAACATAAAGAAAAATATTCAACAGAATCAATCACGTTTGTTTTTCCCAAGCAAGGTGTTTTATCACTCTCGAAACAAATCGTTCCAGAAAGAAAAAAAATGTTTAATTTTAAATAACAGTCAGACAGAAAGATGGATGTGGCGGGGGGGGGGGGGCAAGCC